>JALPCB010000010.1:0-211692 GCA_026538395.1 Cryptococcus sp. GC_Crypt_3
GGGTGGCAAGAGTTGGACTATGGGCGGGTTCGCTGTTAGTGGTCTGCCGGTCAAAGCGGACGCGAACGAAAGGGATCAGTGGGGACGAACGTGAGCAATCAGCTTTCTTTCAGACGTCACCCTGTGACTCAACGGGAACATAAGCTGAGTCCGAACGTCCCAGTGTACTTCACCTCGCTGCGGCTTCTACGGCGCCAAACGCATATACCTTCCTGTCAATTCTCCTTCGAAACCCGCAAATCTCTGTCAATCTGCAAGACCCAGAATCAGGGTATACGGCACTGCACCGAGCGCTTTTCGCGGGTAATATCAAAGCTGCAAGAGATCTTTTGGCTAGACACGATATCGACCCCTCGATCAAGGACACGGAGGGTATGACGGCGTACGATTTGTATAACGGGACTGTCGAAGGCGTAAGTCCGACTTCTCGCTGCGTAAGGCGTATCAAAGCTCATTCATCCGCGTAGACCAACCCGCCGCACGATGCTCGCGAAGGGACAGACCTATACGTCTGGGGAGTCAACCGCAACTTTGCGCTTGGTACAGGTGACAGCTCCGACAAAACGTACCCAGATCACATCAACCTTCTCACGCAGAATCAGGCGAATGGCCGATCCGACCCCTCGCAGCGGTTCAACCACGTTGGCGTCAAGGACGTGGTCATGGCCAAGCTTCACACAGGTGCTATCACGGCGGAATCGCAGGGCAATTTGAGCATTTGCGGGTTTGGCGCCAATGGCCGATTAGGTCGATCGATTCATTCTCAATTGTCCCTCTTGCCCATGCCAGAAATGCCTCATAATATCGTCGCTATCGCGCTAGGACAAGATCATACTCTTGCAGTCGCTTCTGGCGGCTACGTTTTGTCATGGGGACACAATCGTTTCTCGCAATTAGGTTATGCGATCGAAACTCCCGCAGAGAAGCCTTTGGGCAATTGGAAGGATGGCGACGAGCTGGTGCAAGTCAGTCCAAAGAGGATTATAGGACCGCTCAAGAAGGAATGGGTCAAGGGTGTGGCGGCTGGACGCATGGCAAGTGCATGCTGGACTTCGGATGCGGTATGGACGTGGGGTACAAATTCTGGTCATCTAGGTCAGCTAGATCACGTCCATTAACATTGACGATAGCTGACGCTTTGCAGGCTATGACAAAGCATCAAATCCCGTGCAAGTCATTCCTAGGCGTGTGACATCTATCACACAGCCAGTCATTGACATTGCTCTCTCGGTAAGTCATTGAGTTATCTACGAGACAGAATTTCTGACACGTTGTCTCAGGACTACGCCATGATTTGCTTGCTTGATACCAACGAAGTGCTCTGCTTCCACCGCGATACAAGCTTCAAAATCGGTTTCTCGACCCCTCGCGTCTTGTCCGATGCTTATCCATTCCGGCCACCTCAGTCCACCCTCAAGCCATCCATCGTGAAAGTCACCAGCTGCGGTGCAGCTTTTGCTGCATTGTCATCCATTGGAGACGTCTTCACGTTCACGCTACCGAATCCACTTGACGATCTTACCAAGGACTCGAAGGATCGTCATGCGACCGTGAAACCGCAGATGATTTGGGCATTACGGAAAAGCTTCACTGCTGTCAAAGTACGCTTTCACACCTTTGTCTCAAGCTTGAGCTGATAGAGGACTGTATAGGATGTTGCTCTTGGCTCTGACGGCACGGTCATCATCTGCACTCACTCAGGTCACGTTTTCGTGCGACAGCGACTCAAGTCCGGCGCCGGTCAACTCAAGTTCAGGCGCATCCCCTACCTTCAACGAGTTATCAAAGTCGCCGCCAACGAAGCGGGCGCATTTGCTGCGATCCGAAAAGACGCCAGACCGAAAAAGATCTCGCTGGCGGGCAAAACTCTGGAGGACGATTTGTTCTTGCTACAACCTCATTTCCGGAGATTTGAGCATCAGATGAACGCGGAGGATTTCGAACGGGAGCAGAGCAAGAGCAAGTTGGACGATGACGAGGAGGACGAAAGTACGAACTCGGTCGCCAAAGATACTTCCGTGGCTCTGCGGTTATGCGCCATCATGTCACGGTGGAGAACGACCGAGGGCGATTCCCTTTTCGCTTGGAGCGATCACTTGCTCGGTACCGACACTTATCTGGTCGTCGAGGATCAGGCTATACCCGCTCATAGCGCCATCCTGCGACTTCGATCCCCGCGACTAGCGGATCTGCTCGATGGCAAGTACAAAAGCAGCCATCTGTCTATGACTCGGTATCGATCGTCAAAAGCAATCAATGTCAAAGCTTCACATCCCATGGTAGTACTCTTACTGCTGCAGTACATCTACTCGGACGAAGTCGCTACTATTTGGGATGCACGGGTGTCTCGAACGATTCAGGCTAAGTTCCCGTCCCTTGGAGTGCCTATAGGGCGGATCAAGGCCGACCTTGCATCCCTCGCAGACGAGCTCGGTCTTACTCCGCTCTCCGCCGTTCTGTCTTTCGCAGCGAAGCAGCCTATATCAACCCGGACTCTCCGTCACGATCTGCAAGCTTTCTTCGTCTTGACCCATTCAACGCCGTCGCCTCAATGCGATGTCACACTCGTTCTCACCGACAAAGAAGTGATGTGCAGCTCTGTCATCCTTCGCGCGCGATGTCCGTTCTTCGAAGCGATGTTTGCCGATAGCGAGTGGACGCAAGAACGAAGAGAAGATGGCCTTATTGTTGTCCGCATGGATCACCTACGTTGGCAAGCGATGAGATTGGTGTTTAGGTACATCCACGAGGGTGTAGAGGACGACCTCTTTGACTATATGCGTGAGTGCATGCGCATCGTACGAGACATCAAGCTTACTCGTTGAACAGATCAAGAGACGCTCGACGACTTTTTGGACTTTGTCTTCGAAGTGCTCGCAGCGGCTGTAAGTACATTCTCTCGGAGGAGATGAGGGATAAGCGCTCAATCTGTTTGTAGACCGAATTGTTGCTCGACCGCCTCGTTCTCGTCTGTTCACGAGTCATCATTCGACATTGCAATGTCTTCAATGCAGCCGCTCTCGCCGCCGAAGCATCATTCTACCAAGCTACGACACTGAAGCTTAGCGTCTTCGACTACATCATCTCCTGCATGGAGACGATGCTCGAGAGCGGTCTGCTCGATGAGATGGACAACGACGTTCTGCAAGACTTGTGTGTGGTGATCACCCAGAAGCAAGGCAAGAAGTTGTCGGTATCGCGAAGCCAGATTCTGGTCAAACAAGCGATGGAAAGACATCGAGAATGGCTGTTACTGCAAGATATCCCGGTACCCAGAGTTCGCCAGCCGTTCCGATGGAAACCGCGCTCGCCAGCCTTGTCTCCCGTGGAGACCATGACTCCTGTCAGGCCGAAAGAAAGGCCTAAGCAGCCCTCCTCACCCATGGCTAGCCCTGATCTGCAGCCAGATCGATTCTCTGCTGCTATCGATGGGATGTTCCAGATGGATGACGATCTTGCAACGCCTCCTTCAATGCATTCGGGCTCGCAGACGCCCAGGATGACCCGGCCCGTCACGCCACTTGACCTCTCAGGAGGATATCCTGCATCAAGAGGCCCGGTCTGGAGATCGAAAAAGATCGAGTCGGACAAGTGAGCACTTGAAGTCACTTATCATGTACTCCACCTATACTAACCTGAAATCAAGGGTCGATCTGCGAAGTATCATGGCAGAAGCTGCGGCATCAAAGACCCCGACTCCAACCCGGCCTGCTGCTACACCGATCACACCGTCATCCCAAAAGATACCGGGAGCATCGTTATCTTTCCTCACACAGGCATCAACTCCAACCAAGACCCCCAACTTAGCGAAAAGTCCACCTTCTGCTGCTGGCTCCTGGCGGCCGATGGACGTCCGAAAGACATCTCTGTCATCTGTGCAAGCGCAGCAGGGTGGATTACCTTCAACACCGCCAATCATAGCAAGCATTGGGCGAGCGGGCGGTTCGCAACCTTCACCTGTACCGCAACGTACTGGTTCCGGGCGAGTGATCACGCCAGGCAAGCTTCAATCTCCTGCTCCCGGCAGCGTGCAGCGCAAAGGCTCGAGCAATGCAGCTTGGGCTACACCGACAACATATGCTCCGCCTCCCACGCCTCCAGCCCCACTTCTGTCGACATCTCCAGGTATATCATCAACCACTCAATCATTCTCGCTGCTCGCGATTCAGCAAGAAGAGCGCGACCTTGCCGAGATGTCAGTCAAGAAGCCTGCGAAAAGCCTTGTTCAGATTCAGGAGGAAGAGAGGGCAGCCGAGAAGGCTAAGGTGGAAGAGGCGGAATTCATGCGATGGTGGGCTGAAGAAGAGGCTAGAGTGGCCAAAGAGTCTGGTGGCGGTGCACCAGCGCAAAGTGCCAGTGGCAGTGGCAGTGGCAGTGGGAAGGGCAACAAGGGAGGTGGTGGTAGGGGTGGCAAGGCAAGAGCAATCCCTGCTCGTGGACGTGGTGGAGGAGCGGGCAAGGCTGGACGAGGTGGTGCTATTGTCAATGTCAATGCCGGTGCCGGTGTAGCTGCCGGTGGGCAAGAGCTAGTCCACGCCCCAGCATCTCTACCAAAATCAACATCCGGTGCTACCGCTCATGCCAGTCCGGCGAAAAGCAAGGTAGTCCCGTCGAAACCAAAATTACCCAACGGAACGCCTCCAGCACCAAAAGCAGCGCTCACACCAGCAGCTAAACCTTTTATGCCCAACTTGCAACCTGGAGCGAGACCTTTTGTTCCTCACCAAGCTCCCACACAGAGATAAAGTACAAGTCGATGATGAGAAGTCTAGAGTATAGATGAATGGAAGCGGATGGCCTGTATGCGCTGGTATAAAGTGCTGCTGTTCTGGGGCAACAAAGTATAAAGTGGATTCGCAATCTTGTCCTGTCTCGTGGCACCATATATCATGGTCAAATGTTGTATGAATACAAGCGTCGATATGAAGAGGAAGGATCATCATGGAGTGTCCACTACTGTACAGAGACTTACAGTTTGCGTGAATGCACACTACACATAGTCAATGCTCATTTTGAGGTCAAGAATTACAGTATACTTCATAAATAAGTGTCTCGTATCGCTTTCCAGGTGAGCCGGAGTGCTAACGCTGCCAATCGCAAATTGCAGGCATTGCATGACGAGCATATAAAGTTCAGCGTTGATGGGCTTCTGCGAAGCTGTGTAGCCATTTGGAAGGCTCATATTTCAGCGCTCCCACATGCTGTCATAGATCTGCACTGCGGCGTATGACAAACATGACACGTTCGATTTGCTTGGCAAAGTCTATGAAGGAGCCATGTGCATGAGAAGCACGCCAGCTCGGTGGCGGTGCAACGCCGCTCAGAGCGTACTGTACGATCTGCATTGGACTGCGACTGCATTTTGCCACTCCAACATTGCAACGTAATCATCAAGGTGCATCAGCCAGCAGGACCCAGCACTGGACACCGCTACAGGACTACACTGGTCACACTCAAAGGCTTGCAACGATGTCAAGCTCCCAGAACCAAGGACAAAGTATATCTGGGGATTCCAATACTTCCCGCGTCACCACGACTTCTACTGCTGCGCAGCAGATACACGCTTCTCAAGCGGCCAGTATAACAACTGTGAGTTCCCCTTTGCTACCTGCTTCATTTTACATCAAATAAATGTGATCATACTGATGTCTGGTGAGGGATATCAATACGGGTCGTACCAGCAGCAGTTGTCTAGCCATAGAGCGCCTGCTGATCAGGTTTGCTACTGGCGGTGGTGTCCGAGGCGAAGCAGCGGAGTCCCACTGCAGCAGTCGGAGCATTACCATACGTACTGTCTGATAGAGTCACTCAGCGACGACCTACTCCCTCGTACTACAGTATAGAATGGCGACAGTGATCGGTACTGCATCCAATATTCTCTTCTCCATACTACACGACGCTCATGTTTGACTGCAGCTTCGGAGTACGTTCAAATACTGGTGATGAATGGAGCGTCTTGCAATAAGGCCACGGATGTGTCATTACTTTGCCACCAGTGACAGTGATGTCGACTTTGACATGCTGTCTTTCGCTTGACATTCGTCTTGACCGTCATCCATCCTCTCCTTGTCGTTTTCGGGAGCACTGTCAGACTCGACCTCGTCACGCGTACACATACACATTCGCGACAATCATAACAAACACGACAAGGACAACACACCAGAACACCGCAACACCACGTATCACGCGAATCATGTCCGGCGCACAGAACTCTATTGCCACCGCCTCTACCGAGCGTACCGACACTGAAAACCTTACAACCTCAGCTTACAACCAAAGCCTCGCGCGCACCACATCCAGTACCAATACGGGACCGAGCCGTATCACGGTACGCTTAATCACATCCCTGTCCATTCCGAGCGGCCCCTGTCGTTGTCTCAGTCGTCGGTATGTGCGTTCTGCAGTGTCTCGCTGATTGGTCTGGAGCAGGATCCAGTCTCAGGGAGCGTGTTCACCGTATGTCAAAACAAACGCTGTAAGCAAAACAAGTACAATCCCGACGCAAACTATTTCCATCAGGAGTGTCAGCACATAGACAATCCCCAGTACTGGCGTCTTGAGAACGCTGCAGGAAATGAGGTTCGTGCCAGCAAATTAGCCAAGCAAAGTGGTCACTCCGTCTTCATAGATATGGGGAAAGATGAGGAATTTGTGGATTGTTGTCGCCCAAAGACCAAGCAGACCATTGGGCGTTTGACCGGAAGACACGTAGAGAGTGAGCCGGAGGATTGAGCAGCTCCGCCGCATCAGGCGCAGATCCTCGCGAGGTCGAACAGATTTTGTAGACTCGCAGTGATGCGTGGCGAATGGTGATGTGACCACAGCGAGGCTTCACTCTGGTGATGCATTTTGGGCGACCGAATGACTCGTTAACTATCGTCTTAGGGCACTCGCTCTTTCTTGGCCATGTGACATACAGCGCACGCGCTCACAACCGCTACAAGGCATCCGTGTTATTTGCAGCCACACATTCAGATCGAGACTACACGTCAGAAGGTCTTGGCCTCCGTGGCAAGGCTGTCGAGAACGTCCCACATAACTTTTGGAGAGGTCATCAGTCCATGTCCCTCGCCTTGACCGATATTGAGCTCCACGTGCTTCATACATCTTTCCATCGACCTCATACTCTTTTCCGATATCTTGTCGTCCTCTGAACCATACCAGATCTTCATAGGCTGAGTGATATCCGTATATGCGAATCCCCATGGCCGTGCACTGACCATGCTACCATCACTGTATGAATTTGATGGAGAAGAAGTCGCCGAAGGACGAACAGGGTTATAGCGATTGAGTACGATGTATAGCAGGTCCGCCGTGGTTCCTGGCTCGCATTCGGCGTGCGAAGCTCGCAGCAGGGAGAGTGTTAATTCCACTCCAGATGGAGGTCCTGGACGATCTTCACACGGTATAGCGAATGCCGCGAAGGCTTTGGCCAGCTCGAGATCTGACACTCCACTGCCCTCGAGACTCGGCTGCTCACAGGCGTACGTGAGTGTACTGACAGAGCTGTTTGTTGAGGTGGATGCGAGAGAAGCTCGGCGCCCTTTTACAGATCTCGGTGTGAACATGCGTGACGCCCGGTGAGCTAGCCCTTTCCCCGACCTCGAAGGTGACAATTTGAGCGAGAGTGGCGAAGGCGAAGGCGAAGGTGAGTCAATGCTTGCCTCATCGGCGAAAAGATCTGTGCTTGAGATCGGTGCAAAAGGATTTGCGGTGACCGGACGGTCCGGAGTGATAGCAGGTTTGCCGAGAAGATAGGTCTGGAATCGCCATTCGGCCGCTGTGGCGGATTTGATAACAGCGTTGGGCACCCATTTCAACCATTTGTAGTCTACACAAGTCTATTTCAGTTCGAGTCCCATCTCTGATGTAGTCTAGGCTGCTCACTATCGTCGACATCCGCGCCGACCCATGGCGCAAGAAGGTGAATATTTCCTCGGACCCTACTTTGTAACCGCAGCGCACAAGCGAGCGCATATGGCGTTCCGGCACTATGAGCCAGAATCTGAAAGCGGTCGACACCAAGTTGGTCCAAGACCCGCTTCACTACTCCAGCCCAGTCTAGAACGTTTCTCTTCTCTTGAGCGATATTGTCCGTTCTCCCTAGTCCCCAGCGATCGATGCAGATCAACCGGAGATTGAAAGCTCGAGCTATATCGTCGAATAGAGCGATGAGATACCGCACGCAACCAAGACCTAGGAAAACAACGACTGGTCGACCATCCGGTGTGCCGACTTCAGCGACCGATACTTGCAGGGGTCTTTCTGGAAACGCACGGGGAAGGGAAAGTACTCGATTCAAATGAGGGGAGCGCAGGTACTGCGCGTGCTGGCCCACTGCTGTCTTGTGACTGTGAGTTGATCTGGATGATACTGCCGAGAGACTCTTGCGTTTGGACAGCCGATCGGGTTGTGACGGGTCCGTTGGAGAAGAAGTGAGAGGTTGTGAGCTGAGAGTGACGCGGCTGGCGGCGGGACTGAAAGAAGAGGGTCTCGAGCCGTATTCGGACAGATCGCGAGTCGAGGTATCATTATTCGCCCGCTCGATGTCGGAAGCTGGTTGTCTGCCCGTTTTCGGAGGTGTCATCGCAGCAGTCACCGCAGGCGATGAAGTCGTGAAAGAAGAGACGGCATTGTGCTTGTCGACATGATGATGCTCTTGATAACCGCTATCCAGTCCACTCTCCGTTGAACATTGCTTGACCTGCTTGCTCTTCGAGCGAGCCAGCTCAATCTCCTCCTTCGCCTTGGCTTTCGCCCGAATTTGAGCCTGAGTCGCAGCTGGCGAGTGCCGTCGAACGATATCGTCGATGGAAAGAGCTGTTGTTATCTTTCTGGGCGTGCTGTTTCGCGAAGCAACCCTATCAGTTACCGTTGTCGATGTCGACGAAGTGGAATGTGTGGATGGCGCCAAGTCTTTCCGTGAGGTCTCTGCGTCATTATCTACAGCGCTGGGCACGGTGGACGCCCGTATGGAGCGATGGCGGGTAGGGGAAGTTTGATCAAGACGGTCTTTATACTTCCCCTTGCATGCTGATGAACTTGTTTCATCACGCGGCTGACGATATGTCGTAGGAGCGATCACGGAATTATCGCTGAGATCGCTATCCGATGATAAGGAGTAGCGGCGATGTCGATTGGCTCGAATGACGCTAGCTGCAGTGAGGAGATACGAGGTATCGTATCTGGTCGGATTGAGTTCTTCCACCAGCGAATCAATCACTTCGGGAGACACGCAGTCCATCGTTGCTCGAACCAGACGCGGGTATGCGGAAAGTCGTAGATCAACCGCCTCGTCGTCTGGGGTATTAGCTGGCTTGTCAACAATTACTCGATGGTTGAGATCGCGGTGTCAGTGTGATCGAGTTGAAGAAGTGAAGCGTCTTCGCAAATCAGCTTTGATCCCATCATTGATCTCCCATCTCATCCTTTGATCAAAGGCACCGTGGGGCTAAGGGGCCGTGTCATTGGCATCGATATCCCGCATAGCCTCGCTATGCACTGTCAGCACCTTCGAGTGTTTGACGTCCGCAACCATGTCTGCGGACGCACAAGCGCGCCGTTCAAAGATTAGAAACGATGCGAGCCATGCATGCACAGATCTCTATTGACACAAAGTCACACGCGGTCAGCGGCGCCGTATCGGCCGGATCCGATGGTAGATGATTAATTTCATGACAAACCATCGATTCCAGCGAGAGCAGGGTCTGTCACCGATATTGGAATCGTATCTTATCGCCTTTCCCTCTTTGCATCCACCTCGCACAGCGATCTCGTCCTGTTTGGCATAGGCGAGATGGTCAGCGCGCAGCTAGACGATGGCGGGACAGCGCTCTCGTCGACGATCGTGATCGAGAACCCAAGCGAAAGCTCGACCACTTCCATGTTCGCTGCTCCAACTACGGTCGAGACAGACGTCGCGTCTCGTTCTGAGCCATTGTCGACCGAGAAGGCGCGACCAAACCCAAATTCGGATGCGAGTCCGAGTGCGAAACCCAACTTGATCACCCGCCTCTCACGCACATTGACCGGACATGGACCCCCACCATCAGAACCTGTTCAACTACCTGTACGAAAACGCGATTTCGGGTTCCTCCCTATCCCCAAGAACAGACGACATGATCCGAATCGTAAAGCCTCGGAAGAGTTTGGGTTTACTTGGAAGATGAATCTCGTCTTTGCCGCTGCGGCTGTGAGTCTAACTATCTCTCACAGAATCGATAAAGTCGTGTTGTCGCTAATATAGATTGGAATCGTCAGACGGTGTCCGTTGCCAACTTGTACTACATCCAGCCCATGCTCGTGGCGTGAGTACTACAAGTCCGCTTGTGCTGTGTACGACTCAGACAGAGCTGATAGAGACACGTGGCAGGATCGCATCCGACTTCGGCGTGTCGAACGACGTCGTCTCGCATATTCCGACTCTCGCGCAAGGCGGCTACGGCTGCGGCATCGTCCTCATTTCGCCCCTCGGCGACTTGGTCCGGCGCCGTCCCCTCGTCCTCATACTGATGGTACTCACAACGACCCTCTCGATCGCGCTGGCACAAGCGAAGAATGTGCATATGCTCGAAGGGTTCAGCTTCCTCGTAGGCATGTTCACTGTGACGCCGCAGATCTGTATCCCTTGGACAGCCGATTTGGCCCCTAGTAATATCCGCGCGAGATCAATGTCCATCACCCTCAGTGGGCTCATCTTCGGTTTGGTATTAGGCAGAGTCTTAGCGGGAGTCATCAGTAACTTCGCTTCGTGGAGAGATACCTATTGGCTCGCTGTGGGCATGCAAGGGGGTGAGTCATGAACTCGTTACTACTCTCTCTTCTTGTCTTGGGAATCGTAGGTTCGCGCTGATATACCTCGATACAGCAATGACCGGCGTACTATGGCTTGCCCTCCCAGATACACCGGATAAGAACATCGGCTTGTCGTATTTCGGAGTAGTGAGTTTCGCTGGATCTCAACCCTCAGGGACTGCGCTGAATCTCTACTTATCAATCGCAGCTCTGGTCAATGGCAAAATTCTTCACAATGTACCCTACACTGGTCCAAGCGTGCATATGTTCCTTCTTCACTAGCTCTGTCTTTGCCGGCTTGTGAGTGCTTTGTCACGTTATGCTATCTTCAGCTAATGCCGTACTCCCCTGTCAGCTGGACTACCCTTACATTCGTCCTGACCGACTCGCCGTATCAGTGAGTAGGGCCATACACAACTCATATACCGGTCTGACGATATGCACAGCTACGACTCGCTCAAGATCGGATTATTCGGCTTACTAGGCCTGATAGGCGCGTTGCTCGCGCCGCAATGGGGCAGACTGATCGACCGGGTCGTCCCGTGGTTAGGCCAGTTACTGGGCATCTCCACAGCCCTGATAGCAATCACAGTCGCGCTTATAGGCGCTAACATCAATATCGCGGCTGTGTGCATCGCGATCATCCTGTATGATACAGGCCAACAACTGGCCCAAGTCAGCGCGGCGTATCGTATTGCCGGACTCGATCCAAAGGCCAGAGCGCGGCTGAATGGGTGTAGTCTCCTAGCTGTGTTCGCGGGGCAGGTGAGCTGGTCTACCCGTTCAACCACTTCTTCTGTCTTCCCCCAGTACCCGTCCCTTTACCGAAGCACCCCTGTATCCAATTAGAAAGCGGCTGATCAGTGCCTCCATGATGTGACGATTAGACCTCGGGCACAGCGATCCTCACCAAGATATACAACACGTACTCATGGCGGCCGACGGGCGGGACAGGCGTCGCGTTTGTCGGTGCTGCGCTCCTTGTCCTCTTGGCCAGGGGTCCACACGAACACGGCTGGATAGGATGGAGCGGCGGTACCCAGTTGCTCAAAAAGGAGAAATTGACTGATCTCAGTCCGGAAGCCGTCACCGAGGGGCGCAATCACAAGAAGCCTGTTGAGAAGCTGGATCAGGCTCTGGACGGCAATGCAGATAATAGTAGAGATGTAATAGATTCGGCGGAGAAAGGCGTGCCGCCTCGGTTGTCATCTTAGTACGCGGTGGAGCACAGTGTATCATAGTCAACTCTTAGTCATTACTGTATCCCTCAGGGATGTTAGAACAAGGTAGATTTTACAAGTACATATGCGTACAATGCTATAATGCGAGCTACGAGACTCTGTTCGAGAGCGTTATGTGGATGCGGGGTATATCAATCTCAAAGTGCACGACAGCAGCGATCAGCCTATCACACATCCGTCCTTATCCCCTTTCCCGCCTTTTCCTGATTTTATACCTATGTTGCCTCTTCTCGACGCCTCCTTCTCGCCGAGTAATTCTGCGTATCTGACCTGATGGACAGGTCGAGCTATCAACAGCAGGAACTACGGCCGTCGACGAGTTGAGCTGAGTTATCTCACCTGCTCTGTCTTGGATAGCAGGCCTTTATCATGTCTCGCTTTGAGAGCTTGCAACGTTGAATTCAGCTCGTCCTGCGTTCGCCTGCAAATCAGAGTTGATGTCAGATGATGTGCGCGTCCGCGATGCGGAAGATAGCTCACTTCTCAGTCTTTGACTTGACAAAAGGGACTTTAACATCCTGTCCCGCCCTCTTAATCGCTGCTGCAGCCGCCGCCGCCCTGACATCGAGCTGCTTTGTGGCCGGCTCGATCGACGCGCCGATACCGACAGGTGTGGGAGGACTATGACTTGGTCTAGGCGCAGCTTTTGGGACCAGAGCGGGCTGCGGCTTGGACGAAGATGCTACGGGCGGTTGCATAGATGGTGGTAGGAGACGGGAAGCAGCGGCCTTACCAGCTGGTCGAGAGATTGGGGGCTGAGGTGTACTACTACGTGATGTCGAAGGCGATCCGCTTGGTGTGCATGTATGCGAGTTGACATGTCGATGTGAGGGGCAGAAGTCGTGATTACATGACTGAGGACCTGTCAGCTTGCGATTCGACATGAAAATCCTAGCTGATCCAGCCCAATAGAAAGACAGAGCCCCAAAAATAAAGATGAGATTCTACTCACGGCACAATGCATCTTGACGACCAAGTTCTTGCCGCACCCTTTCCGCCAGCATATCTGTCCCGCTTCTCGCTTCCGTCTAGTCTCAGCCTTTTTGCGCTCTTCACCACCTTCAAACCCTGCACACGTCCCGCCCAGTATATGTCGTTCGACAGCCACGTTGGGGTCCTGCTGCGAGCTCGAGACGTATGGGACGATCGTATCGCACATCGGGCATCGGGGGGCTATCCGATCGATCATCGAGGCTGGTAATGGCGATGTGCAGGAGTGCGCGGAAGGGAGGAAATGCGGTTGGCAGTAGGATAAGTGGCATGCTGGGCACTGTTGCGAAATTGCAGGAGGATAGATGAGTCAGCGACGTGTGAGATGCTTGTTTGAAACAGAGCGACGGCAGGAGAGGCTGATACGTACGGAGAAAGGCAGAAAGTCGTTTAGGTGACAGGCGGGATGATGACATTCCTTGCCCAGGAACATAAGCTCCTGCTTATTTGTTGGTGAAGCGGTAGCCATGCTGTCAGACGAATGTGGATGAGAGAGATAGGTTGATAGATGTGTCTTGCCACTTGTTTTGAGGTGATGGAAGGATAGTGATGATGCTTGACTCCCGTGAGCAGATCGTCTTATGTTCGGTCACCAATGAGGGGGCTAAGCAGTAGGTTCGGTGTGCTGACCAAGCGCTGATCGAGTGAGAGTAAGCAGTGACAGATGTTGCTGGAACATTGAGATTGTCAACACATGCATCATCGACAAACTAGACTGCCAAGCCCCGTACGCCTACGCTTACGCATTTGCCACCCAACTGTGCACCCAATCTTATTCAATACCCTCATATAAGATCACGTGAGCAAGGAACCAAACATGCTTTGTACTCATGTTCAGAACTGAACCGAAATGGCACGATGGACGATCTACGTATCCAGAATTTTGCTGACAAACCACCCGAGACCGAGAATCATCATCTTACCTGTTGCGACACTCCATCGCCGTCGCCCCCTTCATCAAAGACTGAGCTGAGAACTGTAGGCATAAAGCCTTACAGGCTCGGAAGGCCAACGCTCAATTCACATCGCCATGAAATCGCTGTTCATCCCCTTCCCCTTACCGCTAACGGGCAGACAATGGTTTTATCTTGGTATCCTACAAGGTCTCGGCGCGGGAGTGAGCATTGATTTCTCTTAGCCAAGTTTGCCTGCAAAGAGTAAACACTTACTATTGGAGGTAGATTATCGACGGTGGAGCCAACTTCGGCATTGCGTACGCTAGTGAGTTGTGTACTTCCGTTCTTACGTTAGTATCAAGCTCATTCTTCGATGTAGTGTACCACAGCCAGAAGACCATCAAGGTAGGTGTCACCATCTACTTCGCTCTCTACCCTTCTTTCATATCATATGATACGATCAAGGCTGACGTTTATTGCAGATGTGGGTCTTGGCCGAGAATACTCTCGCGGGCGATCTCGGCGTCACACCCATCATCCAATGTCTCGCCTCCATGCTCATTACCTCGACGTTGGTACACACGGATCTTCACTCCAAGGGAGTGGCACCATTGTCGTTCGTCTGGCCACATGTGGACGATCTACCTGACCCTCGCGCAGTGCTGGGCCGACTAGGGCAGAGGTCGAGCAGTAAAGCGGATAAAGGAAGCGCCAATGAGGGACAAATGGCAGAAAAGGACTTGAAGTCGAATCGAGCTGCTGCTGAAGCTGAAACTGAAGCTGCCTATACGCCGCCTCCGCCGCCCGATGCCGAATATGTGGACGAGCAGCGTCGCGCGCTGGGCTGGCGATACTTTCCGCTAATGCTGATCCGATTCATATTCGAGGGCACGGAATCCAACATCCTCCTCTCGACCCCGGCCGGCGCACACTTCTCCCTCTCGACATTCCTATCTCGATTATTGCTCACAGCAGCTCAAGGTGCTGCGCTCGGTATCATATGTGGTTTACCAATCTTCCTCTTGTTCCTCGTCGTCCTAGGACCGCTTTACGGCCACGAGAATATCGCTGAAAAGGGCTGGCGGTGGGCGCCGATGGTCATCAAGGGCGTGTATGGTGCTGTGATAGGCTGGATCACGAATCCGGTTATTGCAAGTATGGCTTTGGGCAGTCAGGCGGAACATCATCTGGTCGTCCTAAAAGCTGACGACATGGAGGACGGGCAGAGGCAGGAGCAGCAAGGGGGCGTACACACTATCGCGGAAGAAAGCGAAGGTGAAGGCGAAGGGGAAGCTTTGCCCATGCCTCCTACGCCGGGATCATTCCGAGTATCTGCGATGACACCAGCTCAATCATCCCCAAGATCTCTGCGCCCCCCTATCCCCGGATCACCAAGTACTTCAACGAACCAGCATCAAACCGCGTCACGGATCCGCTCGCGCTCGCGCGCTTCCTCGTCCCTATCATCACGCTCAAGACCACCTCTAACGGCCAATGCTTCGATCCTCCCTCTAGCTCCTCCATTATCGCCATACACTTCCCAGACGCCATCCACCGTCCCATTGCCAAGTCCTGGCTATATCAACTATCTCTCCATACCTACTCCACCAAGAACGGCGACTGCGCTGCCTCCTCCATCACCGCTCATGTTAACAGCTCAAAGCGCAAGACCAAGAGGCGCTACGGTATCCTCCACTACATCCAGCGGCGCATGGTCGTATGCTCTCGGAGGGACTGGTGGTAGAGCCCAAAGAAGGCCGAGAGCAGCTAGCACGTTGGGCGCAACTGCTCGTCCACTTCCGCCTTCGCCGCTCAATATACCTCAAGCGACATCGTCACCCCGTGCTCAACCGGGTGACGGTAGTCCGCTTCCGCGCCTGCTCTCCCCTCGTGGAACTAGCGTCACTGGGTCAGCGGCAAGGAGAGACTCCGTACCATCGCAGACACCAACCATGCAGAATCCTTCGGATTCGGGAAAGAGCTCTACACCAGGGGCGTGGGATGTATTCGGGCGAGTCGAAGGGACGCAGTCGCCATCTCCTCCAGCGCGGCAGGATGAGACGCAGGACGAAACGACATCATAGATCAAATAGATTGGATAGACTAGAAGAATTAGATAGTATAGACGACGAATAGCACTGCATAGGACATCCACAGGCATCACACATCACAAGGACAAGAGAAGACATTGCATGCACATCATATTACGTTTTCATGCTCAGCTCATACTCACCGCGCATCTAGTATGCTTTACGCTTCACGCTTTACTCTCCACACGCTCACTTCCTGTTCTTCTGGTAGAAGTGGATAAGACCAGTGGTAGAGCTATCATGGCCCTGGACATCCTTCTCGTTGCCGAGCTGCTTGAGGATGTTCTTCGCGAGGACTTTACCCAGCTCGACACCCATTTGGTCGTACGAGTTGATGCCCCAGATAGCACCTTGGACGTGGATCTTGTGCTCGTACAGCGCTATCAGGGCGCCAAGGGTGCCAGGGGTAAGCTTCTGGAAGAAGATCGAGTTGGTGGGCTTGTTGCCCTCGAAGATCTTGGACTTCACGAGAGCGGCGTTGCTCGACTCGGCGCCGAGCTCCTCGACCACCTGCTCCTCCGTCTTGCCGAATGCCAATGCCCTGAACACATGTTCGTCAGCTCGATGAGCCGGACTTGTGAATTCCGGATAAAGTACTCACTCGGGCTGGGCAAAGAAGTTGGAGAGCAAGATCTCGTGGTGCTTGCCGTCAGAGATCGGGTTGAGAGTCTCAACAGGAGCCAAGAAGTCACTATGATCTGTAAGTCTCACTCTGACCGAGTCTGCAGACCTGATAGAAGAGACTCACGCGGGAATGAGCTTGGTACCCTGGTGGATCAATTGGTAGAAAGCGTGTTGACCGTTGGTACCGCTTTGTCCCCAGATGATTGGCTGAAAGTGGAATTTCACGATCAGCAAAGGCTCATGAGGAGCGTGAAGGTACTCACTCCAGTCTCGTAGTCGACGCGAGAACCGTCCTTGGTCACGCTCTTTCCGTTGGACTCCATGTCACCTTGTTGGAAGTAGTCGGCGAACTTGTGCAGGTATTGGTCATAAGGCAAAAGCGCTTGGGTCTGGGCGCCTGATAGAAAGGTATCAGCGCTCGCGCCTTCTCATCACTGGATGCAGAGTTCGGGTACTTAGCTCACCGTAGAAGTCGTTGTACCAGATACCGACAAGAGCCAAAATGACGGGCAAGTTCTTCTCCAAGGGAGTCTCCTTGAAGTGCTTGTCCATCGCGTGGGCGCCGCTGAGCAGCTCCTGGAAGTTCTCGAAGCCAATAGCAAGGGCGATGGAGAGACCAATAGCCGACCAGAGAGAGTATCGTCCACCGACCCAGTCCCAGAATTGGAACATGTTGGCTTCGGAGATACCGAAAGCAGTGACGGCTTTGGTGTTGGTGGAGAGGGCAACGAAGTGCTTGGCAACGTGAGCTTGCTAGAAACATGGTCAGCGTGTGCACATCGTTCATTAGTGCAGTACTGACATCTTTGGCAGACTCGAGGAACCATGCCTTGGCGCTCTCAGCGTTGGTGATGGTCTCCTGGGTGGTGAAAGTCTTGCTCGCGACGATGAAGAGAGTGGTCTCGGGGTCGGCGATCTTGAGGTTCTCGGCGAGGTCGGTACCGTCAATGTTGGAGACGAAGAGAGTCCTCAGGTCGCGCTTGCTGTAGTGCTTGAGGGCCTCGGTGACCATGACGGGTCCAAGGTCGGAACCACCAATACCGATGTTGATGATGGTGTCGATGGCTTTGCCGGTGTAACCCTTCCATTCGCCTGAGCGGACCGAGTCAGAGAAGACCTTGATGTGCTTGAGCACATCGTGGACCTCCTCGCCCGCTCCAGCCTCGTCAATCTTGTATCCACCCTCAGATACGGGCGGGTTACGGAGCGCGACGTGGAGGACCGCACGGCCTTCGGAGGTGTTGATGTGCTCTCCGGCAAACATTTGGTCGCGGAACGACTCGACCTTGGCCTCGCGCGCGAGGTCGAACAAGCCAGCGAGGACTTCATCGTCGATCAAGTTCTTGGAGTAGTCGAGAAGGATGGAGATGTCGGGGGAAGAAGCGGTGAATGATTGAGAGAGGTTGGAGAATCGTGAAGAATCCGAAGCGAAGAGCTCCTTGAGCACGAGCTTGGACTGTTTAGAAGAGTGCAGCGATTGCAGCTTCTTCCACGCCTCGTATTCTGAAATTCACAGCAGGATCAGCAGTTCATCAGTCAACGCGCGAGGTGAGAAAAGTGTCGAGCTGGAGCTGCGGCAATGACGTCGACGCAAGTCGCTGGAGATGTCACTCACTGGTAGCAAGTCGTCCGTCAGCCATTGTGTGATATTGCCTGTCTGTAGTACGTTCAAAGGATAGTAGAGGAAGACGTCAAGAGTGTTTTTTTCAAGATGATGTGTATATGTAGTCGACGTTGTCCGTTGAGATCCGTTTAGATGACCTTTCTCACATTCTCTCCAATTCCCTCCGCTGTCAACGTCACGGACACCCGGACCGGCTAGGTGAGCGTTACGTAACTGTTGTCAAGACCACTGCCACATTCATGAAACAGCTCCTCCAAGAATTCGCATTCGCTGCTAGCACATTGTTGCACAAAGCAATACGCGTTGGTACAACAATCTACAACTAGACTTTCTCGCTCATTAATCTTGAGTCGAGCCAAAATAGCCATGCCCCCCACTTCTACCGGCTTCTCCTTTGCGCCTCAGAGCGGGTCTTCGTTTTCATTTGGCTCGAGTAATCCCCAACCTTCCTCCTCGCGCACAGCGACATCACTCTTTGGTTCAAGTAGCACGACAGCTCAGAATTCGCAAAATCCTTTCAGAGCATCTGCTCAAGCGTCGAGTCAGTCGAACGCGGATGATAGCATGGGTGATGGGGAAGATGCCTATGATACAGACGTCGGGGTCGCGTACCTCGAGCCAGCGGCATACCCGCATGGTCAACGAGCCAAATGGAAGGCATCAGGCAGAACCATCGCTGCTGCCGTCTCGCCCGTAGGAGGCGAGGTGTCCACTTGGGTTACCAAGAGAGTGAGCTATCATTATATCTGCCGTCTAGTCATATAGCTCACTTGATCCTGCAGCCCTCGTCCAATGCCAATCAAGCACCGACGTTGAGCGACGCCCAAATAACGTCCTCCGACCGGACGATCTACTTTTCATCCCAACACTCACTCCCAGATCCGCTAATACACCTGTATACCGAATCGCATCTCCTGTTCATCTCGCTACAACAAATCGTGGCGGAAGCTAGAGCGAGAAGAATACCCACCTATGCCCACGAGAAGTTTGCTGAGGCGTGGGACAAGCGGGGGAATCTCCTTCCTGCTGAAAGTCTCTTGGGGCCGCCGGACGCCGAGACGGCGGCGCAAATGCGGAGACTGGCAGATCTATATCTGGATCATTTAGCGGAGCTGAAGGGGAATGCCGAGCTTGATGTATGTTCTGCCCAGACTGTAATATGAGCTATACGCTGACGAATTACTCTATAAGCCTCTTATACGGTCAAAGTTCTCGTCGCTGTTCAACATCATGAGCATTGCGGAGATACTGTATCTCCCTGTAGATGGAAAAGGCGAAGGATTCATTGGCGAGGAGCTGCTGGATTGGGTGAACGATGTCGATCCAGGTGGGTTGGCCAGGCTAGCCGTTCCTTGTACAAGCTGATTGTATGTATTAGCACCGGACAATTCACTGGGTAATGATATAATGGGCACCAAGAACCCGTGGGAGCATCCCTCTTTCTGGCCATACATCAGCCAGTGCATCTTGCGCGGCTTCCATCTCCCCGCAGCCTCATTCCTCCGATCGCTCACTCATCACACGCATCAACCCATATCGAAACTGGCCAATCTTCTCGCTCAACAACTCAGCGTGTTCCCCCGATCATCAGAAGAGAAATGGCGCGTCGACCTAGAGTTCTTGCAGTCTCACAAACAATGGTTAGCCAAGTTCAGAGCCGAGTTAGCCAGTTTTACCGCTGGTCGACCGAAAGGAAAGTGGTTAGATGACGGTAGTGGCGGACACTGGTCGACGTGGGAGACCGATCTGAGAACGGTGGTTGAGCTCATGGAGGGGAAACCAACGAGGGTATTGGAGGAAGCCGCTGATTGGAGGGAAGCTGTCGGTGCATGGGGTATCCTGGTAGACGTGGATATGAGGAGAGATCATCTGCCGTAAGTGAACTGTTCGACGGGTAACATCGTACCTGACGATCCGACTACAGGGAGATTATGGGCATTATCCTCGACAAAATTCCTATCGACCCAACACTGCCAGAAGACGCGATCCAGTCAGCTCTCTGCTCTGCTGACACCATCAAGGTGAGTGTGTCAGCACTGATCAAAGGTCCACGCTAAGCCTATTTGCTTGTTAGGCATTGATGGGCTGTTACGACCTCGATGTGTGGCTTGCTGCTCATCTTGGCGATTTGCTAGACAAGCTCGAACTGGTACCAGACGATGAGCAGCGTTTCGAAACGCCTCTGCGTGACTTTTTCTTGCTCGAGTACGCCGAGATCTTGCAGAACAATCCTAAACATTCGGCATTCTGGCGAGTGGCATGCGACTATCTCAACTACGCTGGTATCGAAGGGCGGAATCGACTTCGAACGCATATACAACACGTTGCGATCAGTCTGGACAAGGGCAAGGACAAGGAGCAGATAGTTGCCGATGCCGACGAAAGTATGGACGTCGAAGGTCGTCCGATCGAGGGAGAAGAAGGTATACGATTGCTGGACGAGATCCGCACAGCGTGCATCGAGTTCAAGCTGGAAGAAGAGTTCAAGCAAATCACCCAAATCCTCGCGGGGAGATTGACGAGACGAGGCGATTTTGGAATGGCTGCTTCGATGTGTATGATGGCGGGTGATGGCTTTGCGCTGTCTGGAATAGCCGAGAGAATCCTGGACGCTTATGTCGAAGACGGTGAGCCGTCAATCAAACGTAATGCAAGTGACCGGCCTGATCAGCAGCATGTAGGCGACGAAGAATTCCTTCATTTAGTCGAGACATTACCGCCAACACTGCTCAACGAGGCACCTACAGCATTAGCGGAACTGCGACTTGAAGCAGCGTCCAACCTTCCCATAGACGTCAAAACCCATTCCGCAATCAGCGTCTTCGCCTCGCGTCTGACGTTCCTATCGGAATTCCGAGATTACCTGTTGTTCATGATTCAAGGGGCGAGGGATAGGGCCGGTGCGCGATTGGTCAACCTCCTCACGTCCGGTATAGCGCCCGTAGGCTTCTGGGCGGTCTTGTTAGTGGAAAGCATCACCTTGCTGGAGGGTCAGTCTTCATTCTACTATCACTACTACAACGTATAGAACGTAGAGCTGATACGTTGTCGCAGACTCGGAGATTGTCTTTTCGTCCAATGAGACATTCGAGCTTCTTCGCGTACTGGAAGAAGTGCTGGCGAACGCTTCGTTCGCGCCGGAATATCTCACGCAGCTCATCGCGTATCTTCACCGACAGCAACGTACTGGAGAAAAGGAGGACAAAGCAGACAAGGCCGCTCTCGCTCTGCCCAAGACGAAGACGAAGACGGCTTCCAAGGTTGATGCTTCGGTAAAGGGGGAAGAAGGGGCATTGCGCAAGTTGGAACAAGTCCGATTAGCCCTCGCGAGGAATCTGGCCAGAGCCGTCGTGGTCGGATTTGATAATCCTTTTTAAACCTCTGAGCTCTTCGTACTTGGTATTCGAGTACAAATGAAACGCATGCAATCATGCAATCATGCAATCGTGCAATTGTCCAATCACCCAGCGAGAACATACACGGTGTTTGCTGAGATGTTTCATGCATCACTGACTTCTGCGGGTGGTATCGCATAACCCACGATATTATGGCATAGTAGTGCAGTAGATAGCCGAGACGTGTCTTCCTGTGCGAGGTGTGATTACAGAGTATGAGTATGGCTTTTTAAAGTTGGTTGTGCCTATGCTCTAGTAGCTCTGAAGATCTGTTATACCGTTACTTGAGTACAAGCAAGTGGGATAACATCCACCGGAGACGACCTCGAATATCTCGTCTCTACTTTATCGCGCAACATCAGCACGCAAAGAGGGCGAATAGCGGTCGAGCACAAAGCACAGCACAAAGAACAAAGCACAAAGCACAAAGCACGACGCGCCTCCACACGACCATCACACAATATCAATAAGTCCTTCCTAGCGCACGCATTCACCTTCACCCTTCACGACTTTTGGCTGCAAAGCTATACCCTCGAATCTCGTCTTCATCGCCAAGCGCAGCACTCGCTCGACATCCTTTAGCGCTCGACACCATCAGTCCTAGACGGATGCCCCGTTGATCGGCACATCTCTGCACCTGCACAGCAACGGACAATCAGTAATCAGCGCGAGCTCCCTTTCGACTTTCGACCTTCGAGTTGCACGGTATATGTTCACTTCCCAGACGACGCAATGATGGAGCAGAAGTGATAGTAGAACGAGAGTACCCTTGTGATAGGATCATTGCCTTTGGTCGTTTGTATGGCGCAGACGCTCCGAGTCGAGATCAGCGACAACATCAGACATTACGACAGACACGATCATTGACGCCATCCTCCACCATCTCTCCTCACCTCAACGCTCATCAATCATCCCCTGCTTCTCGTACCAACACACAACACTCAGACCATGTCTTCATCACGCGGGACAGCCTCGCCCTCATCGAGCATGACGCCATCGGCATCTTCCTCGTCTACAGCGACCATCACTCCGACGCCGAGTCTGATGCGTCCAGGCGCAGGCCTGAGGGTGAACACCGACTCGTCGGCTCTGCCTCTGCGCCTCCGGTCTAATTCGGCATTATCACCTCGCCCTTCGGCCGCGGCCATGTCGCCCACTGCGTCTACTGGTGGTATCAGCAACGCGAATGGGAGTGGGAATGGGATGGGCAGCTCGTCATACTACAACCAACATCATTCGAGTCGGTCTCTGTCTTCTGCCTCGGCCTCGCAGCAGCCGTCTCCTTCGCCCATCTCGCCCAATAACGACGTCGCATTAGCTGTGCGGGGATTACGAGGAAGCTCTCCCTCGCCATCGCAATTGCGGCACAAAACAGAGAAGATCTCTCCGGGCGGTATACCCGGTCCAAGTCCTATTTCCTCGACGCCGACTTCGGCCTCAGCCAGTGACGCAGAGGAAGAACCGACATTGCGTCGCGTACACGAGGCATTCGGTGGATCAACGGATGAAGGTGATACGCTCGATCTCAGTAGGCAGGATATACGGAAGATAGGGAACGAGGCTGTGGACATGTTTCGTTCTGGCGTAGGCAAGGGGAAGAAGGGCGTTTGGAGGTGAGTCATCTCGTCATTCCCCACATTGGCGTGACAGGTCATGAACATTGCTGACCTATACTCTGTCGTCAAAGACTGGCTCTCTCGTACAATTCACTCAGAGATGGGTCTATCGTCGACTCCTTCTCCAAGTTGAGCAGATTGCGATACCTTAATCTCAAAGGAAACTACCTCACCCAATTCCCCAAAGCAGTGAGCTTACCTTAAAGCCGAACGTCATGAGCAAGCAAGCTGATCACTGTCTGCCTACAGCTCACGGACATGGCTGCGCTGGAGATCCTCGACTTGTCCAAGAATCGAATCACATCATTTCCGGAAGAGCCTGGACGACTGGTTCACCTCAAAGTCCTGTCTCTTACCAACAACAAGATCTACACTCTACCTTCCTATCTAGTGGAGTTTGCAGTACTGAAAGTGTTCAAGGTCGATCAGAATCCCATCGAGTGGCCTGTGAGTCGCTCATCGCTATGTAAAGCTACGAGCGCCTGTTGACAAAGCCCGCATATAGCCCCGGGAAGTGCTGGGACCTATGCATGTCAGCGAGACTGCGCCAGCACCCGCCAACGGTGAGGGAGGTAGTAGCCGCTCTAAGAAGGACGAGGACCTTCGACCATGGATCGAGAATATGAAGAGCTGGATGAGGCAAAAGGCTGCAGAATCGGATAAATTGCTTGAACAATCTTACCAACAGCAAAATGGCAACTATACGTGAGTAACGGAGCAGGTCTTTGAGAGGCATCGGCTGAGACAGCCTGTTGGAAACACGCAGAGACGAACCTCCCCTCTCCGTTGCCTCCGACGCACCATCCAGCGCTTCACCATGGCGTGAAATGCCCAAACTTGCAGTATCATCTCTGCAGACCATCAGACCGACTGACCAAAGTCCCCGAGACGATACCGATACAAGCGCCACCCATGCGAGACCTCAACTCAGTACCAGGACGATGTCTACACCATTTAATCATGATTCACCTGGTCGAGCGGCCTCACCCATAAGCCGTGTGCATACAAACGTATCGAGACATGAGCGCAATCCTTCCGCTCTATCGTATAATTCTCCTATATCCGCCTCGACAGAATCATCACTGCACTCTCGGACGCCCTCGACAAATCTACCGCCCGTAGTGCCGATGCAGCAGGGCCACTCTCGCGGTGCAAGCTATACCGCCACACAACGCATGAGCGCCAACTTGACTGCTAAAAAGTCATTACCCGATCTACGGCAGAGCCACGCCAAGATCATCTCGGAGCGAAGAAATGACGGTCAGGTAGTGGACGAGGTGAGAACGTTGGGCTTGGGAATCGCGGCACCGACTGTATCGACGTTTAAGTTGCCAGGAAGGGGATCGTGGGGTGCGGACATGATCAAGTCGCCAACTGGTCCAACGTTTTCGCCCCTTGATCGGGGCAAAATATTGGGTCGGAAAGGTTCGGTGGACATGTTGCGGCGGACGAGCGGGGAAATCAACGGCGACATGTCGGAGAAACGCAACAGTCAAGAAGGACCTCTTATTGACGAATCCCGAAACTCGTACTTCCGTCGATTGAGCACTTTACCCGTATCTACCATCTCGAAAGCTATACCGCCAGCTCTACTCAAATTCATCGACGCAATTCGCGGCATTCTCTTCGCCTTGTCGCAGCTTCACTCGGCTTTGAGGCAATACCTCGTTTTTGCAGTCAATGATCGCATTGCCAATGTCTTTTCACGCGTCATGGAGCCTGCAAGCAATTACATGAACACCTTGATCAACGCGTTGGATCGCTTCGATTCGATGTCAAGACGACATACACCACCCGTTCACGCTATTCGGGGTGTCCTCGACGCAGCAAAGGAAAATGTCGCGGTCTTTTCCAAGGTTGTAGCGGTACTACGACTCCAAGTGCCTGCGTTAAAAGGAAACGATGTGCGATATACTCGTACGCTATTGCTCATGATCTATGGCTCGATGGCGGAAGTCGCTTGTTCTTGGCAGAACATGGCGCCGCTGTTGGCTGAAATCAAACCGCTTCTTGCTTTAGATGGAGGCGGGGTAGCAATGAGGGCGTTGGGCGGGCAGAAGATGGCTATAACGGGTTCACTCACTGGTCGCACGCCCATCTCACCGATCATTGAAAGAAGGGAGTCTCATTCGCCACCATCAGTCACAAAGTCGATCGTAGGCAACTCTCCTCTGAGCCAAGTGGTCGACCAGTCTCCTGCACCGCTGCCAATAGCGGTAGGCGGTGGGCCCCCTCCTTCATGGGCTGCTGGGCGGATACGCCGACAAGCTGGCTCGTTCTCGTCCCAGGACGTAGAGAGGGGGATGCTCATGGGCTCGCCTGGCGGTCCGAGGACAGGCGAGATACCCATGATGTTGGGCGAGTCAGGTCCGTCTTCGTATCTGAGACATCGACCATCGGAATCTGCAAACATCGTACTCGCCAATCAAGAAGAGGAGGCTGAAGCTGTCAAAGAGATGACAACCCCCGCTATGCCGATGCCCTCTAGTACAATCTCACCGAATGGAACCCCTTCAACAGTGCCTACTACTCCGCCAGAACTCGTGCCTCCTACACAACCTATCGCTATGGTCCCCATTACATCGCAGTCGTCTCGCCGCGGTCATCAGCCTTCATCGTCATCAGGATCAAGTCACGCGCTGTCGCTCTCTATCGGCATGCGTCCTGGTCCAAGTCGAAAATTATCTGTGGATGTGCGCCCGCCTACTCCAGCGTCCGCTACGCTCTTTGACGAGGATCTCCTTGATGTCATTGAGACGGCTACAGATATCGCTTTCACTTGTTGGTTGAAGCTTGCCGAAGACGTAGGCGCTTCAACACCGCCATTTAGCAGTGCACCGACTCATGCCAAGACTAGTTCGCAAGGAAGTACCTCTAGTCAATCCGACTCTGCTCGAACGACTCTTCCGCCCTTCACACCGATCGAGAATCCCCGAAGACCATTGACCATCTCTGCGAAGCATCATACGGAGCTTCTCCACCTCTTATCGGTCGCAGAGCAAATCACCGCTGCGCTGCGAGAATCCCTCATGGGTCTGCGCGCTAATCCGATGGCGTACGCAACGACCACTTTGCCTGACGACGCGCAAACATTCATCAAGACTGTCGTCAAAGTGTCTGAGCTGGTCAAGATCATTTCTGCGAATCACATGTTTCCCATGAACGTGAGGCAGAATTGTTCTCGGCTCACTCAGGCGACGAGAGAATGCGCGATTCTCATCCAAGTCTCATCTCTGAGGCCTGGTAATGTGACTCCCGCTCCGATCCCACCTATTTCGGCGCGATCCATACCCCCTTTCCATCGATCCAGGGGCAGCAGCGGTGCGATCAGCTCATCAACAGCTGGGAACAGTGCGGAAGATCTGCATATACCGCCTCAATCAGCGAGTTATGCGTATTCCAACCATTCCTCGACATCAATCAACGGTAGTGGACATAGCTATCCGAACCCGCCCGCAAGCGCTGGATGGGACTATAACCCGACTACGACCACTCCGCATCATCCGGTGAAAGAGGGCTTGAGGGGATTGCAGCTGCCAAGTAGGCAGATGGCTTTGGGTATGGGCAGGAATAGGTCAGCTAGTGCCGTTCCTCTCCCTATAGGCGCTTTGAGCATGACGAGTAAAGGCTCGCTGGGGATAGACTCCATCAGGGTGAATGGCTATAGTCATGGATGAGTGGATGGGCACGGCGGGATTGATCAGCGGAAGCAGTGGAGCAGTTGTACAGCATAGTATGTATGGATATGCACCATGCCAGCTAATGATGATGGTGTAGCATGCTTGGTGTTAGATACAAGTGGAAGTCGATGCGATAAGTTATTGTTTGCCTTTTGACGGTGTGGACTGCTCCTCGACGCCAGCGACGACGGCTTCTTCCTCTAGTTGCTCGGTGCTGTGTGCATCGCGATTAGCTCTGTTTCTCATTAAAGAATCGAGAGACGGGAGAGAGTAGGGAAAAGAGACACGACGCACCTCTTCCAAACGTCCTTGGTCGCATGCATGAGCTCGTACAACTGGCCCACTTGCTCATTACTCAATTTCTCAAAAGCCTCCGTGTCCAACCGCCTCCCTCTCCACCCATTGACGTCGCCGTTGGCTTGTATTGACGAGCGCTGGACCTCGTCCAAGTACAATTTCCACTGTGACAAGAACGCTATGATGTGCAAGGGGTTGTCGGTCTTGCGCGTTGCGCGGAACTCGGACTTTATGTACGAGTCGCCCATGAATCGCATTTCCAATGGGAGTGACCTGTGCGCTCGCAGTATCCGCCTGTATAGCCTGTGACCCAAATGATTGTCCAGCAGGAATCATGTATCAGTATATTGATCTTGCTTGACGACGCCAGAACGTAGAGAGGAGCAGACGATGAATCGCCGTCGCCACTCACGGTATTGGCGGGATCAGCTGGACCGACGCTTGCGTCACGGATAACGGTAGTGGGCCCGAAGCGCTGGCCAAGCGGACAAGTGATGTGCGCATCCTATGTGTGGGTTGTGAACTTGCAGAGCTAAGCTATAGTGTCTAGTCTGATTGTCTGAACGAAATGTTGACTGGATGTCGAGATCGACGGCGACAACGATCAACTCTGAGCACTGTAAGCCAACGAGGACAAAAGTGGTGACATCACGACCTGTTTTTTTTTTTCCAACGGCTCTGGAAATGTGGAACTGGAATATGGATCTCCTATATCTCATATCCGGTGAGTAGCGAGTAGCGAGTCGGCCGCAAATACCGAAAATCACTCGGCTGAGCTGAAAACATTGGTAGCTTATCTGATCTGCTGCTCACTCTCAAACTCATACTCACACCTACAGCTCTCTGCTCTCTAACTCTCCTACCGCCCTGCCCTACCCCACAGGCAAGCTCGTGCTTATCCATCATGGTGAGTCTGGCCGTGTCAATCACGTGAAAGCTCTCTATCCTGGTCACGAGGCCGAGTCCTGTCCCTCGAGGCAGACCTCAGAGGATTCTCTTGTCATAACGAACGGTCCGAGCTGATCACACACCCCTGGCAGCTCGCCCGTCCCGTCTCTCTGGCCAGGACCTCCCTCCGCCCGTCCAGCGCTCTGCGCATTCCCTCTATCCCCCTCAGCCTTAGCATGGCTGCAAGGGGATACGCCACTCCCGCAGGATCCGGATTCGAGAGGATCAAAGTGAAGAACCCCGTCGTGGAGATTGACGGTGATGAGATGACTCGAATTATCTGGAAGAAGATCCGCGAGGAGGTCCGTTGGCTCTTTTCTTCCCTTGAATTCTATTCTGCGCTGAGCTCATGAAACGTTTCCACTTATGCTTTTTCTCTGCTTTGAATCACCTGCTGCAGCTCATCCTCCCGTATGTCGACGTCGAGCTCAAGTACTACGACCTCGGCATGGAGAACCGTGATGCTGTGAGTGCTTGTCAACGCTGACATTTTGGAGGTTGGCTGAGCGCTTCCACTATGATGGTAGACAAACGACCAAGTCACCGTCGACTCGGCAGAGGCCATCAAGAAGTACTCGGTCGGCGTGAAGTGCGCTACCATCACCCCCGACGAAGCGCGAGTCAAGGAGTTCAACCTCAAGGAAATGTGGAGGAGTCCCAACGGTACCGTACGTCTTCGTCTAGCTGTCTAGCTGTGTACCCTTTTCTTATATCGCTGCTGACGTAGTATGCACACGTACCGTAGATCCGAAACATCCTCGGCGGTACCGTTTTCCGCGAACCCATTATCCTCGACAAGATCCCAAAGCCTGTGCCAGGATGGACAAAACCCATCTGTATCGGCCGACACGCTTTCGGTGATCAAGTGCGTGTACCCAAGTTCACCTGGACTCCCTTCGCTTGTTGACAAGTACTGAACGCTAATCACTCTGAAATCTGATAGTACCGCTCGACCGACTTCCTTGCGCCAGGCCCAGGAAAGCTCACGCTCACCTACACCCCTGCTGATGGCGGCGCACCCACCGAAATGAACGTGTACGACTTCAAAGGCAAAGGCGTCGCTTTGGCAATGTACAACACTGAAGAGAGCATCTTCGGCTTTGCCCATGCCAGCTTCAAGATGGCTCTGAGCAAGGGCATGCCTCTGTTCATGTCCACCAAGAAGTGAGCTCGTAACCGCCCTTCAGATTGTAGGACAATAGGAGGATGGCCGCTGACAGCGGCTTTGTATCGCAGCACTATTCTCAAAAAGTACGATGGCCGTTTCAAGGATATCTTCCAGGAGGTTTACGAGTCGTGGGTGTTGCTACACTTTTGATTCGCAGTGCATTACTGACTCGACATGCAGGACTTATCAGAAAGAGTTTGAAAAGGCAGGATTGTACTATGAGCACCGGTTGATTGGTGAGTTCGCCGCATTTGAGCCGTCAAGGACATAGCTGACTCACCCGCAGACGACATGGTGGCTCAGGCTATCAAGTCTGACGGCGGTTTCGTCTGGGCGTGCAAGAACTACGACGGTGATGTCATGGTGAGCGGCTGGTCGACAGAGCTTATCCCTGGTATCGCGAGACTGATGTTCTGGTGGTTCGCAGAGCGACATTCTCGCCCAAGGTTTCGGCTCATTGGGAATGATGACCTCGGAGTTGATTACTCCGGACGGAAAGACGATGGAGTCAGAGGCCGCCCACGGGACGGTGACGCGCCACTACCGGCAATACCAACAAGGCCACGAGACATCCACGAACCCCGTCGCCTCGATCTTCGCCTGGACGCGAGGCCTGGCCTTCCGAGCGAAGTTGGACGAGACGCCCGCTCTGGAGAAATTCGCTATTGCGCTCGAAGAAGCGTGTGTGGAAGTCATTGACAAGGATGGAGTCATGACCAAGGACTTGGCGCTGGCTATGAAGGGCAAGAAGATGACGCGGGACGACTGGGTCACTACCGATGTGTACATGAAGAAGGTCGAGGAGAGGCTCGTGCAGAAACTCCAGGCTAGCAAGTAGGCGTCGAGTATCAGTATAGCATATAGCATACGACGTATATACGAGTAGAGAGTACGCGGACATCGGATATTGGAACTCAATCATGCCATGTCATGAATCCCTCATCGCACTCATGTGGTCGGACATTGCCAATCTCTGATACTGACTGCATTCGAAATCGCAGTCTAAGGTGCTTTCAAGAAAAAATGGGTATGTGCACCCAGGAACGAGGTACCATCAAAACCCGATCATTCGATCAATCAGTCATCACAACGGCCAATCACGCATTCTGCTGCACTTCATCCATCCCTAAATCGTTGACATCCGAGCTATCATCGCTCCTGTCGCTCCTGCATTCGCTTTCCGCAAACAACAAAAAACTGAGAAAAAGCAAAAACTACAGCACGAGGGATTCCCAGATGGTCCCCCACTCTGGTACTAACCCCGCGATGCCCAGCTTAGCTGCGCAGATCAGACGGGATGCGGCGTTTTCTGGGCTCTATGGCCGTAGATGATTGGTTTATCTGTTGTGTGGTATATAAAGTATAATGCAGTTGGAATGAGCGTGAATAGTTGGTGAGGGCTTGTTCAGACACGACCTTTCCAATCTCCTCCGAACACGTTGACGCATTGACGATAAACAGTATCGTTCATTTCTCTCGTGACCATAATGTGAAGTACATGGTGCATCGGTGCTCGGTATTTATGAGCGATGTACAAATCTCGACAAGCACAAACATGTATGAAATGCAATTGTCCCTTTCTGTTAGAGCACAACTAATACAACTTGACTATGCGCTCACGCTTACACCCACCCTTACGCTCTAGAAACCGCCTATGGGAAGATCGACCAGCCTCGTCCTCCGCTTCTCGGCCCTCATGCTGAGGCCTCCACCCATACCGCTATCTGCCCGACGGAGCGCTTCGCCCACATGCCTCTCGCACAGCCTTTGTCCTGCCACATCATAATATTCGTCCATCGCCTCGCGACATGTCTGCGAGCCCGAGACGCCGCCGCGGTGATCACATCGTAAGTGCCCAGGGTGGAATCGTTGTGGGTTCGTCCCCATAGTGAGAATACACGAGCCCTCGATGGGCTGGCGGCACGACGACGAGGCACAGAGAGTACCGCTACAAAGAGGTATGTGATTAGCGGAATTCTGATATGGTGGGAAAAGGCCAACTCACTTCTCCTCGTGGTAATGGTGCTGACACCACGGTTTGCCCGCATGCACGTAGAAGTCGTCGCCGGCAAAAGGCTTGTCACAGCGAGTACAAGTGAAGCATGCCCTGTGCCATTTCCCCTTGAGCTGACCGTCGGAAGATGACACGGCCGATTTCTCGATAGGTAAATTGCACCGCCTGCACGAAGGAAGATAAAGCTTCTTCCAGTCCCGCTCGCAAAGAACGACTCCGTCTCGCTCAACAAAGCGTTTCGAACCACCAACATCCTCGCCGCATTTCTGACATGTCTTTCGACGGCGTTCCGAGGTGGATGAAGTGGATGAGGAAGTGGTCGATTTAGGATTTGATACACGCTTCGGATCAGGCATGGTCTTGCTTCGGCTGGGCGAAGGGTGTGGTGCCATTGTAGGCTTGTATGGCCTAGCGGAGGTGATAGTCGAGGCGGAAGCGGAATTGGGGAGGCGGTTGGCGTCTCGCCCGATAGTCCTAGCTGTCGGTGTACCAAAGATGACACGCTCCCCATCCTCGTCCTCGTCTTCTTCGCCGATTTGATCGAGATTGCCATACGCCTTGATTGGGGTATCATCGGCACGGCTAGTCCCATTGGCCCTGTCTGAAAGACCTTCCCAGCTTTGACTAGGTGTAATCACCTCTTCAGTCTCGGGTCCACTAGCTCCCCAAAGTCCAGACCGGGCACTTGAGCTGGCAGACGAGCTGGTTGAGACCTCGCTGCCAGCAGTGGGATGCCTTTGATGGGTTCGTGACGCGCCAACATGTGTGTCGGCCGCATCATTGTCTTGTGGAGTTGCCCAGGGAAGTGCAGATCCCTGATCATCATCGAAATCGTCGTCCAGCTCAAATGTTGTCTGAACGGGGCTGGCGACCAAACGTTCATCTCTCGAATCGCTCGAGGCAGTGCGCGACATTCCTACTCCCATGACCGGAGACGAGGTGTTACTTCTGTTGCTGAATTCTTTCACCTTATCAAAGAAACCTGGCTTCGTTTGCGATGAACCGGGCGCACTACGTCCGCGTAGCATCTGAGCCATCCTGTCGCCTCGATCTGATACGTGACTGCTGGTGTCAGACGACACGGACTCCTTGCGCCGAGGCGGAGAGATAGGCTGCGGTGCCGCCCGTTGGCCGAGGGATGACGCGGGCCGTTGTGGCGGAGATGAGGGGTCAGCCTGAGGGATCGACATTGGCAAAGTATTGGCATGCTGTAGAGGTGGGCGAGGTTGGAAATCGTTCCTTTGTCGGTTGGCCAGAGGTGCCTTTGGCATAATGGGAGCCTCTCGCGGGGTCGGTTCTGACCGAGGTTGTTGCCATGTATAGGGCTGTTGAGATGAAGATGCCTGCGCCGATTGGTCGGTCGGGGCTCGAGCGGTGTTAGCGAGCGCGACGCCAGCACGCACACCCCAAGCAGCGGCAGCGAATGCCCGTCTCCCAACACCAGCCATTCCTGACTCGCCTCCGGAAGTTGTATCAGGCATAGGCGCATTTATTGGTTGGGTGAAGCCGAGACCGACGGATCCGCTCTGCTGCTGTTCAGCTCTAGGGAAGAACGGATTTGTGGGCGAAGGAGTGCGCGCTGGCGGTACGTATCCGAACGAAGTGTCCATTGGTGATAGGTTGGTAGGAGAAGGTCTGCGGGGGATGTGCAGTTCGGTGGGAGACGGATGTGCGCTTGAAGGGCCTGCAAAGGGTGGCCGTGGTGCATGATGGGATGGACTGGGCAACGCTCCTGATTGGGAAGGTCTGGCAGTGGGGATGGCGATCTGCGAAGGTCGGGGTGTGGGTCTGTCCGCCATACCTCTTGATGGACCCCGACATACGTGCTCGCCTAAGTTCGACATGGGTATGGGAGCAGCGCATGACGAGCAAGTGATTGTGGGAAGGAGGACCGAAGCGCGTTCGGGCTCCTGGTATCGAGCTGCTAAGAGGGACATTTCGACTATTATTTATCTGGTAGATCTGTGGAATACCGTTTTGTGAGCTCCGAGCTCCGAGCTATTCGATACAACGTTGTCGACAAACAGAGCAAGAGATGCCCGAACAAAGGGATCAGAAAGTAGAACGAAGAGGAATAAAGCAGACGAGATGAGTAAAGCAGCGGACGGAAAAGAAGGATACAGAAAGGATAAATGCTCGACGACGGGCTCGCAGAGCGGGAAGAAGCAACAAAGCAAGTGAAACGAAGGAAAGAGAAGTGAAATAAACAGCAACGAGACGAAAGGTGTCTCGTGGATGGCGAAGGGATAGTATGAGTTCACATGATTCGCTCTGAAGGAGGTGAAGAGGTCGTGTAGGAGACACGAGGTAGACATGATGAAGGAAGATGGATGTTTGCTGCGAACAGCCCACCGGAGTATGAAGGGTGTGAGGAAGAGGGCGAGGCAGGTCCGTCGTCCAGCCTAGACGTCGCAGTTGTCATCCCACATGATGGGAGAAAGCCCGGTCGGGCAGAAGTAAAATCGGGGTCAAGCGGTGAGACATGGTCGTGTCTCCGCTGAATTGAACGGTGGACGAGAATAGCAATGAGAGGTGTGGAGGGCGACCAGCGAACACTGAGATGAACTCACGATGAGGTTATATCTCTACTCTATCTCTAGTCTGTCTTCGAGCTTGTGCAAATCCAGTGTCCAACTTCGAGGACCATAGGCGAGATTGTATGTGAGATGTACGTCTTGATAGACCCAGGCTCGTTTCCTGCTCTTTAAACAGCGATACCAGGTGAAGTGTCCGTGCAAGGAATGACTGAACAAGGCGACAGGGGCGATTAGAGTTGATTGTCTCTAATGAAAGGAGTGCGAGGTCGATTGCTGCCTTTGATATAGATGAGATACGGGTTGAGGGCAGGTCGATGGCGATATTGCTCTGACGACCAAGTGTCGAGTGTATTTTAGAGGATAGAGAGGATGAGAGTCGGCCAACGGGATACACAAAGTGGTTTTGATGGTCGAGGAATGATGGTGGTCCGTGTCGCTCTCTATTGTTCTCCTTGTATCCCTTGTATCACCTTCTTCTCCTCTTTGTCTATGTCTATGTCTTTTCGATTGTTCTCCTCGTCGAAGCTGATGAATGTCGAAAGTCAAAAGATTTCGAATGATGCGACAAACACTTGATTCCAGCTGCTGCCAATAAAGACGACAACAAGTCACAGTCTAATTCACGTTGTTGTTCGGTCCGGGCTGCGTCCACCGAAGGTACCTTTAGACTAGGTATACAAAGAAGAATAGAAGGATTCCGAGGAGTTTTTCCAGGGGGCGCAATGGATTAAGCTCTCGTAACGGTCTGTCACTGTCTGACCAGATGGACACGCCTTTCCGGTCGGTATGGCTGTGGATGTTGATGATGAATGCACCACGCTTGGTAGAAGATTATTTGGATTACTCGATTACGAGTACTCGAGTACCGTTTGCCCGAGCACAGGCTTTCGCGTGGCTCCTGTCACGGCCTTTGCGTTCGCTCTCGCTTTGGCTTCTCGGCTGGTCTGTGCGACGAGATGGGCGTAGTCAAGTACGCCGTACAAGGTTTACGGCTGTTTCGGCCAGGCCAGAACTTGGTCGAGCGATGTACGAGATGTGATCGAGACACGGTACAGTACGGTATGGTGCGGTACCATTAGCATTATTGCACTGTAGCAGTATCGACGGTAAAATAATAAGATTGCTGGCAGCGCAAAGCAATGAGCTACCAACAACGGATAGCGCCCCTCGTGGCCTATCCGACGCGACGAGTCATGATGTAAGCTCTGCTTGCGCGAAAGTCACCTTCCATCCTCCCTTCTATGCACCAATACCACATATGGCGGGCTGGACGCGTTATATCGCGTCCGAGCCTCCAAGACACGAACTGCTAGATAGGTACAACGCGTCTCTGCTTTCGTGCGAGCCGTTAGCGGTTGTTGCTTATTTTCTTTTTCAGGGCACAAACAAAGTCCAAGCTTCATTTAGCGTCGCAGCAGTCATCGGCATCTTCCGTCCACGCTCCCCTGATACTGATACGTAAACCTCGGACAGCCGGAGGCAATATCCTCTGCAGTCAACACAATCACCACAACCACGACGAGTACGGCAACCACTGCCACCACCAAACCTAGTATTAATTGCCATGGGCCATGTATTGCTCGATCTCAACTAACGGCACACCCTCCTCTGTGCATCTCGGAGGAACTGCTCCATGTCCTTTGTGCCTGATGCTCGGTGCTTGGTGCTTGTTGCGTTGGGCGTCCATAGCAAAGAAGTGATAATGCATTGGTAGACGTGCTATACAATACCGGCCCCGCCCCGAGCTTTATGCTGCACCCTCATTCAACCCCAGATGCCCACGGCTCCGTCCTCGCCTGCACTGATCATCGTGCCCTCGCGCCACTTGACGTCGAAAACTGCTCCTTCTTCGTGACCCTCGAGGACCTTGATCGGCCTCACTGTAGTCCCTCCACTTGATGTGGCATTATGGTGTATAGTCCTCGTCTGCCTCGGCGGGTAATACGCCGGCGAGGCGCGTGCGTCGTTTGTCGCACCCGCTAGAAGAGCGTTGGTGTCTGTTCCACTGGCGGTAGTGGGGTGGAGTGCGCCCAGCAATCCGCTGGCGCTGCTCGTGGTCTCGGTGGCCTCGCCCTCTCTCGCCCATATGTACACCGAGCCGTCCTCTGATCCGCCGATGACGAGCGAGGACGAACATGCGAATCCGCATCGAATGAGGTTTTTGGACGTATTCTGATGTCCCGTGTATCGATACAAATTGCGTTGCTATCGTGATACCTTGCATCAGCAGAGTGAACCGCAATGTCATATATCCAGACTCACCATCCGTATATCCCATAGTCGATTCGAGTTGTCTTTGCACCCCGCCAAGAGATACCTGCCATCATCGTCAAGCTCCACCGAGGTGATCTCGCCCAAGCACGCAGAGAATGTCTGTATACAGACACCGCCCACTGCATCCCATAACCGGATCTGCTTGTCTTTCGATCTACCCCGTCAAGATTGTCAGTTGTGAGCTTTTCGTGCATCCATTGGAATGAACATACCCTGACGCAAGCATGTTGCCGGTAGTATCGAACGTTACGGCCAGAGTGCTCTGAGTGTGGCCGGAGAACGTTCGCAGCTGCTTGCTCGTCTCGACGTCCCACGACCGCAGGATCCGGTCATACGATGCCGACGCGAGCTGATTCTGTAGGATGATACCGCTTCAGCACCATTTTGCCCACAAAAGAATGCCTGCGATTGCGATAGACCAACCTGGTGACCAGGTCGCCATTTGACGCTGTACACATCCCCTCCGTCGCCGCGCAGAATCGTCCGGCACGATCCATCTTCATTTGACCAGATCCTGACCGTACCGTCTCCCGACGCACTAGCGACGTCTGTGCCCGCAGTCGACGAGGCGCAGTCCCATATACGTGAGGTATGCCCAGATAGTATCTGTTGAGTCGAACCATCGATTGTAGAAAATACTCGAAGCGTCGAATCGCTGTTCGCGTCAGCGTACTACCAACCGTTGAGATAAGATTACTCACCTGGCTCCGCTGACAGCTAAATGACCGTCTGTACCGATGAAATCGACCGCCTTGATATTACGTTGATGTCCGTTGACTAAAAGCAAGAGGCTTTGAGGGAGCGCTAGTGGTCGATAGTCTTGCAGCAACCTACAAAACCCTGGTCATCGGATTATGGACATCGAGAGACTTGTGTGGCTTACGAAGGTATTCTAGTTGGTCCCTCGCTGGCCGCGTCCAATTGAGACACCTGCCATGCAGCTGCTTGGCGGAGAAGTGTCCGTAACCTGTCCGGAGGAACAAACTTCTTGTCCGCACCTGACGATCATTGCTCGCATCAGTCGATCCCCCAGAAACCCCTAACCGGCAATGCAGAGTATAGGCGCAGAGTAGAACTCACCTTCAGCGCGCTCGCTATCCATCAACTCCCTCCACATCCCCACCAATCTGTCTCTCTCCGGACCGACGCCCGCCCAATCTCTGAACGTCGGGGCATCGTGGACCGTCGACGCTGATGTAAGGTATGACAGAGAGTAGAAATCGTAAGGGACCGGTTGGTAGTGCTCGAGTGGTTTCAGGCGTTTTTGTAAGAGGTTAAACGCCTTTTGCGATTCACCTAGACATTCATCTCGACATATCAGTATTGCGTGACTATATTCTTCTCGAAAAGGCGGATATGTTGAGGGTGGTGTCAAACTCACGATTCTCGACATGTTCGAGGAATTGCTGTCTCCAACACAGATATAAAAAGGCTTTTTGCGTTTGCAGTCTGAGTAGCCCGGGCTGAGCAATGAGCCCTTCTAGAGCATTGTAGTCGCCGTCTGCCAGTTTCCAGTCAGTCAGCTCGATATTCGGCTGCCTCTTAGCGTAATGAGGCTAGCGCACCAAGTATGGCACGCTCAACGTCTTCAATCCGCTCTTTCCTACTTGCGCCCTCTGCGCCTCGACCAAGGATCTGTTCCTCCCATATCCTTGAAACAGCGGGCGATCCTCTGCTTTCGAGATATTGTCCAATCAGTAGATCAATTTCCTGCGAGCATCAAAACGTCAACATCACGGACAAAACAGGATAGATGAATGTAGATACACACCTGATCCAAACCAGTTTCATCGAAACGGACATCGTTCAACTGTACTCTCCGTACAGGAGCCTTTTCACGCTGTCTCGCGGTCGACGAGCCATTGGGATTGACATCATCCGTACCACCAGTCAGGCGCGACGGTCCTGCTTGAGCTGCGTCCATCGTGATCACCGTGATTACCGAGTGAGTGTCAAGCAGTGTCCGCTTTCAGTATAGTATAGTAGAGTAGCGACTTGAGCATGACGGCTGGATGACGGCACGTGCAAGGAATGAGTTACAATCCATCGACAGGCGGAACCAAATTGGCGCGGAGCTCACCGACTAGTACTAAGGAGTCAGTGTATTACGGAGTCAGCGGAGTAAACGGCCGTAAGTGGTTGGCTGTTTATTACTTCATGCTTATCTTTTTTCAATTCCAGCTCAACACGGCCGGCAGATCCGGCGTTCAGTATTACAGTAGTAGTACCAACAATGAAGATTTCCTGGGACGCTGGGTACGGGGGATTTTCTGATATACACACGGGAGCTGTTCCGCGAGCAATTACCACGCTCGAGAGACAGCTTGGGGATCGCGATAGGGCTGAGTCATACGCCGCTCGTCCTCGCGGTGATTTGCCTGTTTCAAGGTCCGGCGCCGGAACGATTTAAGCGATTTATTTTTCAATTCCGGTTCATCAATCTGCCAGAGATAGCTCTAAGCGCCGGTTGCCCTTCTGTTCCTGTACGAGCATCACTTCTTCAAGAGCGTGTCGTATCTATCTGTATTGTGTTATCTCATCCAAAGTCTGCTTGATTGTGTTGTCCCATCACTGTATCTAGTCCTCAGTCATCGTCATACCTCGATCGACACACGCGCTATTGAATCGCCCCCGCCATGCCGGCCCAAGCTAGCAGCTCAACGCCCGCAGCGTCGACCTCTGCGCAGGCCGAACACACTCCGTTAGCAGCCACTCCCTCACGGCCGCACTTCAACCCTGACCCATTCCCGATCCAATTGTCTCTGCACGCTACTCGTACGCGCACTCAACAAGCTGGCGACCCACAACATCCGCATCATCTCCAACACCTTCATCGACCGCCGACACGGACAGACGGATTCGATAACTACCCTCCGCCCTTGCCGTCGGGTCATGATGAGCTGGAAAGGAGATTGACCCGCGATCCGGATGTTGAGAAGCAGATGGGAGTCGATGATGACGATGTAGGGCCGCCGCCAGAAGGAGGGAGAGAAGCTTGGTGTTGCGTTGGATCGGCGTTCTTCGTCTTGTTCTGTATCTTCGGTTTCAGTGAGTGGCAGATTCTCCACCATCGACACCTACCTCATTTCGTTGTTTCTCGCTTCTCTGGCTGATCGCGTTTCTCGTCTGTAGTTACATCTTTTGGTGTGCTCAAATCATACTACCTCACTCATCAGTTGAGCGCCTACAATCAATCGCAAGTGGCGTGAGTGCACCTATGCATATTCAGTTGTAAGAACCCCTTATTGACATGTGTCCCACTGCGACAATCAGATGGGTGGCTACGATCCAGGCTTTCCTCTGCTTTGTCGGCTCCATCGTGGCTGGACGATACTTTGACGCTCACGGAGCGCGCACAATAGTTCTCATCGGTACTACGATGTCGGTCGCGGCTGTTGTAGCCATTGCTTGTGAGATCACCCCTCCCCCAAATGTTGCTATGGTCGCTGACTCTATACTGCAGTCTGCACACAATACTACCAATTCATTTTGGCTCACGCTCTATTTGGTCTCTCGGGCTCGGTCATGTATTCCCCCTCGACCGCTGTTGTGGGACACTGGTTCATGCGGAAGCGAAGTACCGCTATAGCAATTGTTGTATGCGGCAGCGGTTTGGCTGGTGTCATCTACCCAATTGTCTTGAAACAACTTTTCGACGAGATGAGTGAGTCTGCGTTGTCTCCCTTGCTCGCTATCGTCCTTCACTGACGCGTTACAACAGGCTTCCGGAACGCCATGCTCATCATCGCTGGGATGAATGCCGTGCTTATGTTCCCGTCATGGTTCTTCCTCAAGGCGAGACTGCCGCCTAGAACACCGCCACCTATGAAGAGCTTGCTTGGCCCATGGAAAGACAAACGGTACACATTTTTGGTCATTGGAGCGTGTCTCGTCATGATGAAGTGGGTGCTCGAGAGCCTTAGCTGCATGTATGCGTGCTGACTATTCGCCTTGGCTACAGCTTCTTCTCGCCGTATTACGACGCTCCAGTCTACGCAGCCGCCAACAACGCTCCGAGCACTATCCAATCGTACTGTATAGCGATCCTCCAGGTCGGCTCGTTCTTCGGACGAGCCCTGTCGGGAGTAATGGCAGATACATTCGGGCTATGGACAGTCTTCACCGTCGTCGCCATCGGATCAGCTATCACCTCGCTCGGACTCTGGGTTCCAACACCGCTATCGGCGGCTGGAGTAGTTGTCGGGCTGGTGTTCTACGGTTTCTTCAGTGGAGCATGGTTGACTTTGGTGGCTGCGAGCATGGGGTCGATCTCGCCTACGAGGGAGTTCGGTATGCGTCTGGGCATGCTTTGGACTCTTACTTCCATACCGAGTTTGATTGGCCCAGTAATCTGTGGTCGTGAGTGTCTGCCTTCTACTAGGTATACTGGGTAAGGCTGACAGTGAATCCTGGTCACAGTGCTCGTGACGAACGAAGACGACAAATTCACACATGCGGGTATATTCGTCGGCTGCACCCTGCTGGCAGGAGCGATCGTCACCGTCGCTCCGCGGATCATGGAAGTGACCTCCGCATGGCTAGACAAGCTCCGAGGCCGTTCATCCAGGTCAAATAGTCTCGTCGAGGTCGAGGAAAAGGAAGTAGAGGATCAGCCCAAGTAGGACACTCATCGTCGTTGCGGATCTCTGTGGCGTGGCTGAGAGGCATATAGATATTATAGATATTATAGATTGTAGACGATCAGACTATCACTGGCATAGAACTCATGTCATCATGCATTGCAGTACCGTTCCCACATCTTCGTGCTCAAACAGCAGGACGATCGTTCGTTGGAGCCCTCCGTTTCGGTATCGGGTCACTCATCCCTGGACTGCCCGGATGCGGTTGCGTCACGCGCCAAATGCTGGCTGTTGGCGGTATCCGTCTCCTGAGTGCCATTCGTCAGCCTCGGCGTACTTCCGCCCTGGGTTCTGGACTGTGACGATTCTTCGCCGTAACGTCGGGACGCTGTTGACAACAAGCCCTCGGGCACTTTGGCATTCATGGCTAAGACACACAGGAAAGGATCTTCCTCTGCGAGTTCCGACATAGCATCCTTGCGTAAGATAGATAGTCAGCACTCGTTTTCAGGGTGGATAGCCATCAGGAGCTCCACCGCAAAATCACGTCAAAAAACTTACACATAAGCACGATTCGAAGTGGGCGGTCTTGCACTCGACCGAGCAATGCCCACGAACTGTGCCGTCCACCTCCGAACCACAATCAGGTCTTTCATAAGTTTTGGAGCTCTGTTCATTGGTCGACATGGCTATCAGGTTGAGTAGGACTGTATCGGACTGTAAGGTGTGTGGTGAAAGTGTATGAGTGGTGAAAGTGTGGTGAAAGCGTGGTGCAGGGTGGCGACGATTCTTGCAGGCATACTTTGTATATGGAGCGTGCTGCACCCTCTGACTCACCTTGGACTCGCGCTGAGGTAGTGCGTCAAAGGATTAGCTATCAAAGGATCCAGATCCTTTATGAGTAGCTCAATGTCCATCCGCGCTGCTGCTCTGCCTGGTCTCACACGGCTGCACAACGCAAGACACGGACCAGCCCATATCGTGAATGTATAGCTGAAAATGCATGCTGTGTAAGAATGAGGCTATCTCTCATGAGAAGACGCTGGCACCCGTAGTCCTGAAGTGATACTTCGCTTGTCATTCTGTCTGATAGCGATCGGCTTCAACATATCCGCGCTGCATAGTCGCATCTTCCAGCTCAAGCAGCAGAGCGAGGGTTTGGCTCTGAGCCCTCTGCCTTCGCCTCGGTGTCGGATCGGGTAGACCGTTTACCCGCTGCTCGCTCTGAGCTAGATTTCGCCGGCTTCAACGCAGTCAGTACGGCTCCTAGGTACCTCTCAGAGAAGAAGTCGTCTCCTTCTCTATCGTGTTCCCTGCTTGGCCCGACAGACTTGTGTAACGTAGATTGTCAGCACTCGATTCTTGGTAAATACGCGACATCAAGCAACGCAATTGGGTCCGAATACTTACTGCGTGGACTGTACGGAAGAAGTCGCTCCTGCATGCATCATCGCAGAAACTGCTTGCGCTGGCTGTCGATCCACACCTGAGGCATGTATCCGGTGTTGGAGTTCTGATTCGAGGCGGACATAATTATCAAGCTGGTTGACGCAGTATTGTATGGCAATTGTGTGGTGAGTGATCGGTGCAGAGTGGCGATCATTCTTTGGGTGGGGCGTAGCACTACAGTATATATACTGTATGTCAGCTTGCTATGTCGTCCTATACATCGGCTAGTTTGGTGACTTGGCGCATCAAAGGATTCAACGCCGCTATCAGAAGCTCGATACCCTTGCTTGGTTGCTGTCTGAGGACCCGGCTCGTGACGCGAGACAGGGTAGCCAGCCTCCTGTGTGTCAAGTGCGAAAGGAGGTGCCACACTGTCACAGTAGAGTGAGGCTTTCAGGATTACATATCGATGTTGGCGGAGTTGCCGCCACCCGAGAGCCGCCTGGGACTGGATCAAAGCGAATCTTATGAGCTCTCTTGGCTGAGGCTGTCATCAGTCTGGCATTTGTGGTGGTCACACCAGGCAAGTATAATGTACTCAATGCGATGTGTAGCTTACGGTAATTCTTGGACTACAGCACCAGTAGTGGCGATTCATCAGCTTTTCCCAGGACGCTACTTCAAGCTGTCTCATTCGATTCGCATACTGTTCTGTACGAGTGAGACGAGAGCTACAGGTAATAGCTCAGTGTAACATGCACCGAAGTCTCTATTCGCAGAGGCGCTTATCGTGTTACTTCACGCGTCGATGCTGCCAAGAATATAGTACAGCAGTATCAGGTCTGGCTGGTCAAGCAGCGGAACGATCGTTTGAGCTCTCTGGTTCGGTGTCGGGTAGCCCATCCTCGGGATTCTGCTTGTCGACCCAGGCATGGATCGCTGTGCTCTGCCGATCATCTGCAGTGGTGGCGTTCGGCCCCTCTCGCATCCCCTCGTAAAGAGCGGGGCGCCGCTGTCGAATGTCTGATTGTAAATCCTGTATGTACGGTTCAGTAGGTCAGAGACAGTCGTTGCAAGGTGGTCATATGCGGTGGGTTTAGCAACACGACTGATCAGAAGACTTACGTTGGAGCCTGAGCCGTAGTAGAGCTTTCTGCAATCTGAGGAGCAGAAAAACATTTTCTGCTGGGTGATAGTCGTGTTACAGCCAGATTGGAAACAAGTAAAGAGTTCCTGATTTGTGGTGGACATGTTGACCAGGCTGATACCAGTCTGTGAACATACTGTAGGTGGTACTGGGTTGCAAAGTAATCGTGTCAGGACACGGTGGCAATCATGTTGTGAACATGGTAGCTTGCTGCGCCATTCGCATCATCTCGGCAGCCCTTTAATAAGCTGCATCAAAGGATTCGGATTCTCTATCCGAAGCCGAGAGACGTGGCAGTGATCATGACGAATGCCCCTTTGTCCTTACCTCTGCATGGACGCTTCGATGACGTGATGATTTTTGAATCAAGTGGCAAATTACAACAATGTGGCCTTCAAGCTGCCACTAGGTGTCATCGTCTTGAAGTCGTCTCATCGTGCGCTGTGAAGCTATCATCGCCTCTTCACTGCCGGATACTCGACGATCAATCTGCTAGGCTACCCAATGCATCAAACACGACCGCTAACGTTGACATATCCCCGCATGGCGCCATTGGAACAGGAAAGGCTACTCGTCCTCGATGATTGACTTTATTGGGAACATTGATCAGCCGGGCCTTCAAACTCATCAGGTATCGATTGAGGCACTCGAATCATATCGGGGACGCTTCAGGCTAGATCTCAAGCTCAATCAGCGAGGCATGCTTGAGCAGAGGCTCGAGCTCATACTGAGAATACAAGCGTGCTGCCAGGGCGCCGACCGCTCCACTCTCTGCGGACCCGGTTCTTGCAAGTGCTCGAGCACGCTGTGCGAAACGTATGCTAGCAAGACGTATTGATATCAGTGGCGCATCCCGATCCGCCTCTTCCTCTCCTGAGGCTCCCGTATAGCGGGAAGAATCGATATCATGGAGTGTGACCTAGCAGATACGAATAACGTCAGATCGTTCTTGTATCTACTGTATCGCTTTCATGTGGAGGTCGGAAGCGGGAATGCGATTGAGCAGCGGATTAACGGATCGCTGAGCTGCATTGGTTGACTCACTTTTAACGATTGGATGTAAGCCGACTCACAAGTACTATCGCAGTATGTCTGGGTATTCGGCTGCGATAGCTGCTTGGCGCATGAGAAACAGGTCGCGAGGGTGTCAGTCATGGAAGACATGGTCGTACTGTTGGTTGAGTTTGTGAAGCACGCAATGATAGAGCAATGTACGAGCAGGTAATTTGAACAAGGGCTAATGATCTGGTTCCTACGGGCTTACTTATAACGCACAACGGGCAAAGCTCTCCTGAGCTTCGCAGATGAAGACTGTTGTCTATACTGTCAGACACTCAAGATGTGTGAGGGTCTACGCGGCAGAAAGGATAGCTGCTTTGGAAGGGCTTCGGAGCCTTCTCCGACAAGGCTTGTGAGCTGGTTCATTGACGATAACCATAACTCGATGAGACACAATGACCACTCTGATGCCTCTTCGTCTTCCGGAAGTACGAAACATTCAGTGATTCTACTGCCGCACACCCGCTGTTGTGAATGGATGCGCACACCACTGCCTAAGTGCAGCCCCCGAGGGTTGGTATCGGAAGCCATACAGTTTGCATACAGTGGAATAGTGTTTGCGATATCATCTGCAATGCACACATCATCTTCAGTGTACCGCATGAGAGCTACAGCTGATAAATAGCACCCCTCGTTCACCGTTCCTCGAGCAGTCCGATGTGGCTGAACGGCCCATCCCCTCTATTTGCTTTGAGACCTGCCAAGCCGTAAGCTGTTAAAGTATAGGCTGAACCTACCTGGTGGTAAAAGAGTTGGAAGCCGCATTTCGAGCTAGCTCGCTAGCGTAGGTGGTGGCATAAGCCTTTCTCATGTCTGCATCTGGTGACAAAGGATCAGCCACACTGATTGTGCTGAGCTCGGTGCCGAGTTCCAATTCAACTCCACATGTTGTTTGACATACTGTATCCCCGGCCGACGCCACTACAGATTATTAAAGTTGACGGTCAGGCATGCTATTTTTCATGACACCACGACCAAGCTGTACCGCGACAGAGAAAAAGAGAAAAGAGAACATCAACCTTCGAGAATAGGATCATTCACATGAGCCACCACTGAACAGAGCGTTCGGCTCTATCTCAGCTCTCGGAAAGCATTGCCCCTTTTTCCCCCTCCCAGTGCTCTGCTCCCGCACCAGCGTCATACCCCGTCCTCTGCCATCGTACTGTGCGGCAGTCTACTGCCCTCAGTGCTCATTTCTGGGCGTAGAGCTTGACGCAGTTGATGGATCAGTCTTGCTGTCGCCGTCTACCGGGCGCGACGCGTTCTGTCTGCGCGTGCTCTCGGCAGTGCTGCTTCTGCCACTATTGGTAACAATGCTCTGCGCATTGGTCCGGGATCCAGGCCGACTGCTGCTATCGGTTAGCGACGCAGTCTCGTATGGGCGACTGATTCTGAGTCTCGGTCCCGTTGGAGATGTCGGTCCAGCTCCGAACCGACTTGGGCCAGGAGCAACATGTTCATCCTCCGATCCGCCGCTCTCGATGGCACTTTCGTCCGTACCTTGCCGTCTCTTTTGGTCCTGACAACGGCGCGACAAAATCAGGTCAGCGCACGGTCGTAGCCCACTACAGTGGCTCTCAGCTGCTGGCTTACCCGTAACGTGGCAAGTGCGCCGTTTAAGCAGTCCCACGAGCAATGACTTCCGCGCGAATTGCGAGACCAAAATTGACGCTTGCATTTGGCGCAGTCGCGCTTGTATTGGGGTGTTGACGTCGACATGTCGTAGGAAGGCTGATTGAATTGCGATGACTGTCATCTGTGATAATAATGTTGCGCTCTTTGCCTTGCGTATTTATGGCCAGAAGGCGCTTGGCCGATCTCGTCAGCAAGGTGACATGCGCAAGGCCATGATGTCGCCGGAGTCAATCTGTTGCTCGTTCAAGCCTTTGTCGTCATCATGGACCAGCTTGATGTTCAGCTTGGGCCTTGCTTATGCTATGCCCTCTCCATTGACATCGTAAAGTACAAGCTCGCACACCGTCATGCGTTTCATAAAGGAGGGAAGGCGTGGTCTGATATCTGGCAGACCTCTTTTTACAAGGCATGACGGCCTCTGCATGACGATTTGACGCCATGCTCAGCCGCGGCCGTTCGCTTTGATTTGGATGTGGCATGGGACAAGCATATAGATACGATACGATGGCAAAATGCAATAGTCCGGAACCCGGTTTTTTCTCGTGAGTGGGATGCTATCTGTCCGAAAAGGTATGCGGGAATGTCCGAACATTTGGTTTTCCTACCTGGTCATAATGGTCTGATCATTGCGAGATCTAACTGCACACCGTTCTCCGCCGAGCGGGACGCAAGACGTGTCACTGCTGTGCGTCATTGGCTCAACCTGGGCGATGTCGTACACGTACCGCGAACCATGGGAGAGGAGAAAGTCATCCGAAACATTCCTGATTCACCAGATAATGGTACGAGCGACGGAAGATACCGCCAATGACAGTGAAATGATTTGGTATTCCCCAATGTCTCATTTGGCTTTTTCCCTCCCTGCTGCTGCAATCTCGGCTAGTAGTATAGTGCTGTGTCGCTGTGTCTGCTGTAATGCAGCTTTAGCTTAGGCAGCAATGGCATTGGCATTAGCAATGCAGCATCCGTGTGCTATTGCAAACATGCTAGCACCTCCCAGCGCATCCTGGCCCCCTTTCTACCTGTGCAGCTGCAACTGATGAAAACACTGCGTATCGGCCCGGAGTACGGTAACGGTCTGTAGCCCACCTCTGCAATGAATAAGACAAGCACATGCATCGTCTACATATATATATCTGCAGAGAGAGAGAGACGCTAGCCGCCAGAGCGCTGTTCTGTCAACGTAAGAGATCGATATCGTGCACAAGCATAACATAATCCTAGAGCACTAGAGCCATTTTACCCAAATCAGGAACAGCGAATCACGGCACATCCACCCAACCCACCACCGTACCACCACCACCGCAAGCACACAATCAACAATTTTATACTCCTCTTCTTCCTCTCTTTCTCCGATGGACGATCATCACCTGTACACGAATCCAGATTTCTACCATCCAGACGACCTGGTCGCGGCTCAGCAGGCATACGAGCCAGACACGAGCGATACTACCAGCAGTCATAGACCGCAATCTGCAGTATCCGCTTTTAGCGCGGCCGAGAGCTACCAGCACCCGCAGCCTTTTGTGGTCGACCCGTACACCAGCGACGGCGAGAGTAGCCATTGCAACCAATACACCCCGTACCTACCAAGACCAGCAGGACGAGACGATGCGCACGTGTTCCCTTACAATCTAGCTAGACCATCTGTAGATTCGCCCTTTCCAACGAATTTCCTCTTCACCAAATCACACCTACCGATAATGCAGAACCACCAACCGCCAATGTCTGTACACCCTGCGCAGGTCATGGACCTGAAACCAGACGTCACTGGGTTGAGCTCCGTTGACCCAAATGCGCATAGGCACTTGACCAACGCTACCAAACGCTCTGATTATGCTGCGGACTCGGACGATTTTGGTAGTGCCGCGGACCCACCGAAGAAGAAGCGCAGCAAGCGGTCGGCGGGTAAAGCTTGCGTATATTGCCGAAGAAGGTGCGTCGATGGCGCTTGCCATGATAATTCACAGAAGCTGTGCGCTGACTCGTAGTCAGTCATATGGTGTGTGAAGGCGGTCGACCTTGCGAGAGATGGTGAGCACAAGCCAGATTGACACGCATGCCCATGCTAACGTCGCTCTGCTCAGTATCAAGCGAGAAATATCCCACCTGTGCCGAGACTTCACGCCTCCCCCGCAGCACGTACATAACCACCCTCACCATTCTTTCCAACATCGTCGGCATTCCGAGAACGGAAGAGATTCTCCGACCTTCATTGATGTCCCAATCACAACACACACGCCTCGACCTGAGCTACATCACCCAGAATCTTCGTCTGGCACTGTGCAAATTCAGCAGCCGCAGGTGCAGGCACAATCGCAACCTGCGCCCTTGTACACCGATACAAATTTCCCTGCGTCATGGCCTTTACTCCCGGACACAACCACATCAGGTCCGTTCGCGACAACATCGGCGCCGGCAATCCAGAGTGAGATGTCAGCGCCATCCATCCCAACAACTACCGCATCATTGCAGCAGCAAACCTGGGGCTCACAAGATGATTCCGAGCTCGCTGCTCTCAAGTGCGTTCCATCTAATTTCGTTGCAGGACAATTTGTGGGCTGACCCTCCTGTTTGCAGCAAATTCATGAAGGACTTGGGCGTTCCCGCGCTCCCCGGAGACTTTTTCGATTTCATGAATCAAACAGATGACTCGACCAAGAACTCGTTGGCCGTTCCCGATCTCAATGACAATTTCACCGGAAGTAGTGGGACACCCAACGATAACTTTGGATTCGGAAATGGCTCACAGTCCACAAATCGCCCATTTGCCTTTGGCAACAATGCTAAGGGGAAAGGGCGCGATCAGCTTCCGGGCAATGCGAAACACAACACAATGTCGCGCATGTAGGTTGAAGCTCCCAACCTCTTCACTGGTAAAACTCACTCATCTTTTGCAGGGACAAGTACCTCATGGCAGCGGCCGACCAGCCAAACGGTCCCCGTGCGTCACGTTTGGCTCAGGTCATCAAGGCCAAATACGACGCTGGCTTGCTCAAGCCCTACGACTATGTGAAGGGCTATGAACGGATGAACAAGTGGATGGAGTCTGGTCGTGCTGCACCTCGGTACGAGAGCAGGGCGTCATCAGAGGTGGATAGTCCCCAGATAGGCACTATGGGCAGAAACGGACGGATCAGTCTTGTTTGTGAGTTCTCGACAAGTGCATGCTGCGTACACGTACGACGACGACGAGAGTTTTGCTCACTGCCGACTGAACCAACAGCGACACCCGCACCAACCTATGGCAACAGTATCTCACCCGAGGCTCGTCGACGGATTCTTGCTGCACTCGCTGGGTTCCGCCCGAAATTCCGTCAAATAGCTCGCACTTTGACCAACGTGGACCTTGTCTTCGTTGAAGAAGCGATGGAAAGGTGGATGTTAGAGTATGACAGGGCCTTTGCATGTAAGTAGTTTGTCGGGCTACTGCGAAATGCGCAAGCTGACTAGAAGTCCGATCAGCCATACATACCCCTTCGTGCATTTGGCGTCGAACAGGCGAGATTCAGAAAGCCAACCAGGAGTTCTGCAACTTGACCGGCATTCCTGCGACAATGTTCCGTGATGGTCAGCTTTGCGTTTACGAGTTGATGGACGAGGATAGCGCTGTACGATACTGGGAGGGATACGCAAAGATCGCATTCGACTCGGGTGCGTCTCATTGTGAATCTGTTGTCATTCAGTCCGCTGACATCGCCATTACTGTCAGATCAACGATCGATGTATATCGCGTGCACCCTTAAAATCCCTTCTTCTCTAGCTCGTCATCGGCCCCGCCACTTGTCCGCAACCCCTTCATCAGTCCCGACCAAGTCAGCGGCTCCCGCGCCCCCATACGTTCCAGATTTGGCTTTGCCCCAATCTGTCGTAGGCGGTCCTTCGGGCTTCAACGATGCTGCTTCTAGCTCGGATGTGGGTGCGCCCGTGGAGGATTTCAGAGAGATCAAGTGTTCTTTCAGTGTGACCATTCGGAGGGACGCGTAAGTCATCATCCTCAATGACGGCTTTCATAGAGTGCAAGTGCTGACGAGGTCGTCATCCAATAGATGGGGTGTGCCAGTGGCCATCATGGGACAGTGGATCGTGAGTGATTACCGTCTCCCGTTTTGGAAGTGGACTGACATCTCATTGGAATTCTACAGCCGATTTAGATTGCACATGCTTGTTCTTTGCATATCATAGACTACATATTCGGTAGGCAAATGTCACTTACCTTCTTATAATGCATTACGATGGTCATGAAAGCGAGGAGGATGAGAGTCAGAGCAGTACGAATCGGAGCTTGTCGAGGCTAACAAGCGACACACGAAGCAACAGCTGATAGCATACCATCGCGAAGATCGGTTACATGCTATGTACAGATACAAAGACATTTGTATGACTACAGCCAGGCAACAAAGTCCAAGGGTATAATGAGTCGCCATGCTCAATGCAAGGTATAGAATTACAAGTGTTTCAAAGCAGGTTGCGAAGGAATGCGCAAGTTGGTCAAGAAGTATTAAGAAGAACCGAATTTGTTTTAGGCCAAGATATTCGTCATTCGTCGTCGCCCATGAACGACCGCCAGAGCTGTGTCTGACTTCAGCATGATTCGCAAGGGAAGTAAACGGAACATACCTCTTTACTGAGCGCATCACCGATCTTCCTCCGCCCTTCGCCAGGGACGGTATCGGCGAAGATCATCTCTTTGCCGCGTTTCCTCTTATTCTTCCCTATCCCTTTCTCTTTCTCTTTACTCTTATCATTCCCTACTCCTGCCCCTGTCCCTGTCCCTGCTCCTGCTTCTGACGCTATGGCGATCTCGGCGCGTCTCTCCGCTCGATCCAACTTCTCTCTCGCCTTGAGCGTTTGCCAGAGACTTCGCGGGGTATCCCAGATATCGAGCATCGCACTGACTTTCTCCGGGCTCATGCCTTTGACGCACAGTAGCATCCTCGCGAATTTCTGCTTTAGCGTGACGGAAGCCGACTTGTCATTCAGATCCTGATACGCCTGGAACGTCGTATGGTAGCTTGTCGTCGGGTATTGCGCTCTCAGTCTACTTTGTAGAGTCGAGTACGTCGAACGGGACAAGTATCGCGTTGGGATAACGTGTAAAGCCTTGTTGGATAACGATGAGATGATGACTTTGGTCATTGTCGCTAAAAAGTCGATCGTTTCCGCCAGCGTATGTGTTTCCTTGAGGAAGAATCGATTATGCACCTGGATTTGCGATTTGGCAGTCATGATCTGGAGTCCGTGATACTCCATTCGCTGAGCCACCTGCCAGTCTTCAACGATATAGTAGACGTGACTGATGCAAGAGTTCGCCAACCGAAACTGCACTCTCAAAGCAATCAGCCATCCCCTCACTACACTGATCTAATCCTGCAATGCCAAGACTCACACATTGCTCGTTGTACCTTCCATCTCGGATAGAGCTGCACAAGTCGTCCAAGCGCTTTCTCTCAGCCACATAGTCCAGTACGCACTCATCCTCTTCGCCGCCTAGTCCGCCATCAGTCCGCCGAGCGATCCAGCACATATCGCCCAATCGCAACGCCCGGGTTTCTACTTTGATCCCCTTTGCAGCGAGCGTTTCCGCAATCTTGTCCCGGTTGGAACGAGACTCGACCTCTCGCGTATCGACCACTAGGACGATCTCGAACGATCCTGGAGGGAAGACTATAGCGTTCGACGGGTCAAAAGTTGGTACGGTGCTATGTCCAGTTGGTTCAAGGGACGGCGATCCATTCTCGCTGCCATTGAGCACCGACAGAATCGGTGACGGCATATGGGATGAGAGCCGAGGACCTGGTCGAGCTAATCTTGGCGCTGGAAAATCGACTGCAGCAGACTGAGTCTTCATCAGCGTGCCTGCTGCTCCCCCAGCTCGCCGAAGTGCTGCGTCAGCCGCAAGACTCTTTATGGAAGAGGCTGCAGTTGAGCCCGCAGATGGGGCGGACTGCGTTCTCGCAAAGGTGGACCGGGCTTCTATTGGTATTGGAGGCGACACCTCTGTCATAGGGAAAGGCGATATTGGTGTCGGCGCCCCGCTACCGATAACCTCCTCTTCGACATCGATAGAGATCGATTCTTCTTGCGGTTGCCGTGGGGGCAAGTTCGCGCTGCTCGATCGTTGTCGCTGGTTTACGATTATGTCGTCGACGAATTTGCTGCACGTCGGTGGCGCTCCATCCTCCTCGATGAAGCCAAACAATGAAGCCAGACCCGAGCCATCTCGTACTTGCGCTGAGTTCTCGTTGTCGACCAGACGGAGCTGCGAGACAAACGCATGGTGGCGCTGGGAATGACGAAACTCGACTTTGCGCAAGTTGACGAATTCTGTCGGATCGAGCCGTATCATAGCGGAAGATAATGAGGCGGTTCGAGAGCCATTCGACTCTGGGAAGGATGGACAATATTCAGCTCCATGTCCTGGGTGCCCCGATATCATAACACAGCACCGCACCTATGTACCAGAAGTGAAACTTTTCTGGTCGGCTGGATTGACCAATTTTCGGCGGCGGGGGAGCTATGTCAGCAGTGGGCGCAGGCGATACCCCAACAACGCTCAGTGACTGTATTGGAGGTCTTTGTGGATAAATCACTGGCGTCGTGGATCTCCCTATGGCCGGGGTATGTAGGAATGGATGTTTTTCCATATGTGCGAATTCCGGTCTCAAATTTCGTAGCGTCAAGGCGACATCACTGGATTCCATCACGATAAGCTCACTCCCTCTGCGCTGATGACCACTGAGGAAGAAATAACTTACTACCCCTCCTCGGTCAAGCAGTGCTTGTGGGGATTACCCGTGACATAGACGTATCCCTTATTGACGAGAGTTTTCATGCCACTCCAAGCGGTGAAATGGGTGCCTTTCTCCGAATGATCGTACGGGGAATCGCAATACTGCTTGGCGATCCTGACGATCTCCGACTTGGTCTGGTACACTTGAGTATTGATTGTAGGTTGGTCGATAGCGAGCACGAGAGCTAGGAGGATACCGTAAGAGCCCGAATTGGGTTGAGGGATGTAGGCTTTGGGCTTGGAGGGCTTGCGCTTCTTCTTGGGAGAAGAGGCTTGGGCCGTCTCGCTTTCGGATGGATTGAGCTCGTCGTCAGAAGCAGCGGCCCGGCCCTTGCCTTTGTCTCTCGCTTTGCTCTTGGTCGGCGAGTCGACAGCGAGTCCGTTCTCCTCGCAGTACCCTTTCCACTTCTTCTCCAAGATCCCTACCGTTTTCTCCCCTATGTGAGCGAGGACTACCAGGTCCCTAGGCCGACTATAAGTCACTGGACAAGCTTGTAATGATTTGCACGCTTTATGGTATCCCTCGGCTGACTTCATGCCCTTTTCGCGAGCGGCATCGCGGAGCTCTTTATGAGGCGTAGATATGATTAGCATGACTATCGGCAAGCCTCGAGGTTGAGGTAGGAATGGCAAGGCACCACGCACCCTCCATCCATTTCAAGAATAGTGGATTTCCGCATGGCGGTTTCTTCGGGGGCATGGTCGGTGATGGGGTCAGGATCAATCAAGAAAAGTGCAGTCATGCAAGATATCTATCTGGTCAATGGTAACGGTGCCGTATATGGTGTAGTCGATGGCGCAAATTTCAAGCAAGATGATTCGCAAGCAGTGTAGGTGGTGAAGACCAGTTGAATGAGAAAGAGACGCGTCGAAGTGATGCACACCGTCATGTTGCCGACTTTTGATTTTGTTTTTGGTGCTACAGGGTTTCGGGTCTCGCGACTGCCTTGAGCTGGAATCTCGATTGCTTATGGCTCACACTATGACTCATACAAGATCGATCGATCGACTATTGCTGCTATATAATACATTGCATTGCCTATGCTTTCATCTCTTCGACTAACCAGCCAGTCATTGCTCAGAAGTACTGCAAGACGATATACCAGTACAAGCACGAGCACGAGCACAATGAGCAAGATTAAAACGGCCATCGCCGTGTGCCAGATCCGATCGACGGATGATCCGGCTCATAATCTCAAGATCTCCGAAGCTGTCATTCGCAAAGCAGCTGCAGCGGGCGCAAAGGTGCGCTTTTCTCTACACTTGCATCGATCCTCCGCTGATGTATGTGTGATACGATGCTAGGCATGCTTCCTACCTGAAGCAGCGGACTTTATAGCCAAATCGCTGGAAGAATGCCGTTCGCTCACTTTTCCGCTGTCCACCCACAAGTATACTCTGGGCTTGCAAGCTTTGGCGAAAGAGTTGGAGATATACATATCCGCTGGGATCCACGAGGTGCCGGAAGATCCAAAGACGGATGAGGACTGGGCAGGCGAAGCAGAGGATAGCATGAGGGTGTGGAATACGCACGTCGTCATTGGTAAAGACGGCAGTATACTGGGAAGATATCGAAAGGTCAGTTGAGCCTTGATCCTGTTTGGTCGCTTTGGTGTTTCTGCTGGGCCATCACACTGAACATACCACCAATACTTAGATCCACATGTACGACGTCGAGCTCACGCGCGAGGCAGAAGAGGAGGGCAAGCCTGAGCGGACCGGTGAATCGCAGAAGGTCAGGCCGGGATCATATGTCCACCCACCAATAGATATGGATGGATTGGGCAAAGTCGGTCTGGAAATATGTTATGACATCCGGTAAGCCCGATCACGCATACTCTATCTTGCACCAGGAGATACGCTGACTCGGCCCTCGTGCATCATTTCAGATTCCCCGAGCTGCACCTTGTACTTACTCGACTAGGTGCAGAGGTCTTGACGTTCCCTTCCGCATTCATGCTCAAGACAGGTCGAGCGCACTGGGGTGAGCACCGTAGAAACTGCTCCTCCATAAGAGGCGACTAACCCACTATTGTTGATTTACAGCTACTCTCCTTGTAAGCAATTAGAGACGTACGATTGTTCCGTACGACTGGTTGACCAACCTGCGTCCACAGCGCGGCATTGCGATCCAGTATCAAACGTATGTGTTGGCGTCGGCTCAGTTCGGCGTACACGACGAGACTCGATCATCATGGGGCGAAGCGCTCGCTTTCGATCCCTGGGGCCGGCAACTTGGTCGTCTGCGGAGCTTCGACGATGTTACTCCTACCGAAAAGCAAAGCGTGGAAGAGCTGTACAACGACAGCGGGGAGTTCTTCATCTGCGAGGTATCGCCAGATGCTATCAAGTGAGTTCGACGTCAATCATAGCATCTATACAGCATCGTACTGGTGCAAAAGATCGGCGCTGACCCATGACCGATCCTGCGCAGGGAGACGAGGAGCCAGATCGCGCTTGAAATACAGAAGAGGACGGACGTGTACGGTGTAGTAGGCAAGGAGATCAAGGCGTTGCCCAAATAGATTATTGAAGTAGACACTAGATCTTAGAATCTTTTGACGGATAACATGTAGCTATAATCACGTCTGTGTGGTACGCACAACAATGCAATGCTGGATGCTAGTATTACAACACCTCTAGAATAACAGTCTCGTCCTCATCCTCCTGCCCGTTCTGCCCGTTAATTTGTATCGTTTATGATGGCTTGTACCAGCTTTCACTGAGACGCCGAATGCGCCCTTTCGCCTTGCCTTGTCCTGTTTCGACCAGTCCGCGTCTAGTCCACGGCCAGAGGATGTATGCTACGCGGGAAGTGACTAGTCCTAAGGGTATCTGGGAGCGCCAAGCAGCTGTCAGTTGACGTCGCAAACGGAAAAGGTATCGCGTGATAAGTCAGTGGTGGGTGGTGACGTACTGGACCATAAGTGTTTGAATCCCTAGTCTGATACTTGGAATCGCCCTCGACCCAACAATGTCCGGGCGGTATCCGGACCGGAGTAGGCGGCGAGGGGGGCAATGGCGTCACCTGCCCAAAAACACTTTCGTTGGTCTACGCACAATATGACCGATCAAGTCAATGACGATGATAGCTCACGAGATCCCCCTCGAGCGCTACTATCCGCTTGGTCGTGAGCAATTCTGGATTCTGGGGTGACCAGAGAGTCACAACGTCGCCTCGGCGGAATTTGTTCAGAGCTATAGACCAGCGTTCGAGTAGTACCACGTCAGAGTGGAGGGGTGATGAGGATAAGTTCGGGTTGAATGTCGGCTACGATGATCGTTGCCTGTCAGTATATCCTCTAACCTCTACTAGAGACGCCAATCATATGTTAGGACGGGCTCACCTGCATACTCCCCCCTGTGACGCTCGCGAGAGAGTAGACATGTCTAGTGAAGAATATGCCAACGGGTACCCAAGCCAAAATCCGCCTGCGAATACGACATGAGCATCAGCTGCGATATGATTCTGATGACCAATAGAAGTGATGAACGTACAAGCCATCTCTGATAGCCTGATGCTGGAAGAAAGCGCCTGCTCTGGACATGGCGCTGGCTGTTGAGCGATGCACAATCGGACCTCGCTGTTGATATCTATAGTCTTTGCGAGTTCGTCGATGGCAGATGACACTCAGCTTAAAGCAACAGATGTTTCGGCTAAACCCATATCACGTGATATCGACGTTTCTTCGATCAAGTGCAAAGCTCGTTCTGAAACATGTCAAAAGTGTGATGTGCGAGTTCATCCTTGTTGCACGCACCATTCACATTTCAGAGATTGACGACAAGATCGCAAGAACAACGATGCGTTCAACATGCGCTCGTAGCACAGCTCGCCTAGTCAGCTACGTCGCTCAACCAGCACTCTCACCTGCCCGTCGAGCCGTTGGCCCGTCAACTTCAACCGTGGTCCAAACGGAACTACGGACTCAAGCACGGCTCTTCGCTTCTACTCCCTTGTCGCTGAAGAAGAACAAGGGTTCTTCGAGCAGTAAAAGCCCCAAAGGGAAACTACGGATAACGGAGGACGATGAAGCTGGCGCCGCGGACAATGACGGTGTGGGCGAAGTCGTCCTTGCCGATGTATTGGAGAAGGTTAAGGGCAAGATGGAGAAGAGTGTGCATTGGGCTCGGGCAGTGATCTTCGAGGGAGTCGAGAGGGGAAGAGGGAGAGTGTCGCCTGGTAAGCTTTCTCCTTCCTGGACCTATCTTAGTCGAGCTCAAGAGTAATAATCTAATACTATATTGCGCGTTATAGCATTACTAGACTCGGTCAGAGTCACTGTCCCCAGTATGCCCGGGTCGTCTCATCTCAATGCCGTGGCGTCCGTGACGACCAAGGGCAATGCGCTCTACGTCGAGGTATGGGATACAGACGTGAGTGTCAAGCTCGACACTGCTCGGCCATTGAACTTTGGCTGATAACGATTTTGTTTTGTGAGCAGACAACGAAACACGTTGAATCAGCTATACATCAGGCCAATCTGCCTGGTATATCACCCCAGAAGACAGGAGCCAACACGCTCAAGATTCCTATTGCGAGGTTCGTTTCTATCTCGTGTTCGCTTGTTAGAGGATTACTGACATATACGACGATGTAGACCGACAGTAGAGCAACGCGCGGAGATCCTGCGCTCGCTGGCAGATACCGTCGAGGCAGCCAAAGGGCAAATACGCACTGCGCGCACAGACGGGTTCAAAGCTTTGGGAGGAAGGAAGGCGAACGGGACGGACGATGTCCAGAAGTTGACTGATGAGAGTGTCAAGGACCTTGAAAGTCAGTTGGCAATGGCCAAAAAGGAATTTGAGAAGGCTTGAGCGACAATCTCGGTCTTCAAGAAGCATGGGCAACATGAATGAAAGAGCCGGGAGGCGGGATAGTGTCGAGTATTGTCCATCATTGTATATACTGTCGGGCAAATCTTGGTAGGACAGGTCTTCTGTACTACATGAAGCATGGCAACGTGGTCGCTGCGCCACAAGGCAAAATCATTCCGAACGGTAATGCGGCAACTCGAAGATTGATGGTACCTGAAATATGATTGTCATGAGGGTGACGACCACATCCCATAGCATGTCCGTCTGACCATACGGGATCGATGCTTTGCGCATGTCGAACCCACTATTCCAAGAAGCATAAGCAATGGCGACGCAAAAACAAAAACTACAGCACGAGGGATTCCCAGATGGTCCCCCACTCTGGTACTAACCCCGCGATGCCCAGCTTAGCTGCGCAGATCAGACGGGATGCGGCGTTTTCTGGGCTCTATGGCCGTAGATGATATGCCTCTCTTTCTGGTAGTCTATAAACTATGCTCTGTTTGGGGAGGAGTAGTATGTGCACGTGAATGTGCTCGTCAATGAGGCGGGCAGAGGAAAATGTATACCTTGAAGACATCGGCTTGCCGAAGCTCATCTATGGACATCGTCTTGAAGCACAGTCCGTCATTATCCCCCTGTCCCCCGATGGCGCATGGGACTGCTACGACCATGACACACAGTATACGCACTGGCTACTTGTACCGCTTCACTCCTCACCGATCTCAACGTACTCTGGGACTCAGAAAGGTGGTGCTTAGGAGACCCAAAGTGGTTCTCCTCAGTGACCAAATCAGTAGCACAGTCAATACCAGCGTCAGTGGCCTCAATGCTAAATGAGCCAAATCTTGTAGCGCACGTTATCGATACACAACATGGGACAGTCACATAGTCTTATCCCACCAATCACCCCAACTCCCATCCCCCCGTTGGCCAGCGCCGTTCTCACTACTTGTACCCAACCCAATCTCTCTCTCCCTTCTCCTACTCTCGACCTCGTCATCTTCGGCTTCCTCCTCACTCCACTCATCGTCGTTCCGGCCCCAGCCCTCGAAATCATCGCGTAATCTATTAGAAGTCTCTTCCGAACTGTCTGCTTCTCCTTCTGCGTCTGGTTCTGCTTCCAACTTCGCTGTTTCGCTATTGGGCGGATACGAGTGCTCGCCTCTACCCCTAGTACCCCTCGTGGCGCCTCCTTGGTTCAGTGATGACATCGTCACGCCAGCGGAAGGGTCCGGTGAAGACTGTAATTGCGATTCGTCGTCGTGCGAATGCGATGTAGCGTAGAACTGCGGTGGAGCCGCCATTAAGGGAGACGTGTCGTCCGTCTTTACGGGTTTACCATGCGCATCAAGCTCGACTGTCGAATTGACCGATTTTTGGTACTTGTGCCAAGAGTATAGTGCGATACCTAGCAGATAATCACAAAGCGTAACTGATCAGCGTGACGGTTCCGAGCTGCGATGCGCCATCACTCACCACACACGGTAATGACCACGCCGATGATGTTCAGCTGTGTGAGCTGATCGCCGAACACCCATGCGGATATGGAGATAGTGGAGACCTCTTTGAAGATGCCCGCGATCGACATGGGCACAATGCCTGCGCGCTGGATGATGCTATGCAGAGTCTCAGCTTTCATCATTGATTGCTTGTCGTTCGACCCGGCAAGGGAATAAGCTCACAAGTACTCGCTCGCAACCATCGCAAACGCTACAGCTCCGGGCATGATGATCACACCCATAGTTCTGAAGGCCGCTAGTCCGTCGAAGAAATCACTACTGAAAATATTGAACCATCCCTCGACGATCATACTGATGACGGAGAGAGTGAGGGCTGAGAGGGGTGCGAGCCAGAAAATAGTCGCGAAAGGATTTGATAAACCCATCGCTTTTTTGTGCATGAGCAGTTCCGTCATGCCCCATCGCAGACCCGCGAGAGCCGATGCGGAGAAGACCATCAGAATGCCGGAGATCGAGACGGACGTCGTATTGAAAACCATGCAGAAGACACCGAAGGAGATTAGGGTGATCACGGATATCAGGCGAAGAGAGTACTGCTCAAGTCGGAAGGCGAATGCTACCAGGAGAACGAAGATAAGGGTGGATGACTTGCACATTGCTGCGATGAACGGGTTAGTACATTCAATCGCAATGCGTGGAGTCCGTTGACATTTGGTTACTCACTGTAGAGGGAGAGTGTGATGGTCTTGAGACTCAGATTTGACAAGCCAATATCCCCTCCAGTCGATGCTGCGGTAGGGAAGACCTTCATCCTACAGATGAAAGAATACAAGTCGTAGTGACAGACATGAGCAAGTCACCTTGGGAAAGGAGCAGCGACAAGCGACACTTACAAGTATTCCCTCCTTGTAGGCCGCTCGACAGGTCGATATCTCGGCCAAGCCCTTCTTATCAACGCCGCCAGTGCAAACTGGACTACCATATGGCACGCAGTGACGAACAGCGGATAGCCGAAGCCATAGTACTGCGGCGAGAACATCCATTTGTTGTATAGCGATAGGAGTGTCGCGAATATGTACCTGTGAGCGAAGGTAGAGTGGACATCAGCAAGAGCGGTCATGTGAGCTTTGCACGATGCTCGCATATGAACGAGTGCGAGGTCGCTGTACACCAGTACCACATGGCTCTTTCGAGAGGACGAGAAAAAGCCTGACGCACCATGAAAAAATGAATAATCCAGTGATAAAGACATTCTTCCACCACAGCGCCTTTCTCTGCGCGAGCGTCGCATGTCGATGGCCCGCATGCCCAGACCCAGACTCGTACCCCTCGTCTACTCCCACACCCGACCTGAGGCTGAGAGCAGGCTCAAGCTCTATCCCGTCCTCGCCCTCGCCCTCATACTCGCTGCCCTTCCCAGAACCAGGGATGAGATGGCGAGCGGCCGAAGAGTCGTCGTCGTCGTATGCCGGTGGTTCGTGGTCTAGCGAAGTGCGTCGGGGTCGGCTCGGACCTGCAGCGTCCATCGTACGGTGTTGATGGCCTGTAAGTGTGATGCGGTCTCAAGTTACAGCAGAGCAAGTGATAAGTGTTCTGTGCAAAGAGCGTTATCTAATCCTGTGTTATTAGTTTTCTGCGTTGTCGCGTCTCATTCTCATCGTTTTTTGCGGGGCCACACGAAGCACGAGTTATTTTGATAAACGTGCTCTATCTCCGGCCGCAAGCAGCTGTGTCAATCTTCAATACCTACACCGATGCGTGATCATAAACAACATGCATTACAATCTTCTCCACCCCGTCTGCCACACCTAGAACAACAGATCCTCCTCCGCCCCTTTAGGCCGAGGCATATCGGTCTCGTACCCTCCTCCGTTGCCACCATTTATGAAATCTAGATCACTCAGTTGACCATATGGATCATCTGCTGCACCCCCTCCTCTCGCCTCTGAACCGTACTCATCGTTTATGGGGCTGATAGGAAGGTTGCCATTGTTGTTGCTGTCGTCGTTGTTATTAGATGCGGAGGTGGACACGGTCGGCCGAGTGGGCGCGGAAGGTGCTGATGGACGAGCGGACATTCCCATTGGCGTTATCATGTGTCTCCTTGATGAACTGTTCAACGCCGGGGAGTCTGTGGCCAAATTTGTCAGTCATATGATCATCACTAAAAACGCTCGGCTCACCGGGCAGATAGCGTGCTTTGGCGGTGCGAATAAATGTCTGCATTCCGACAGATTAGCCAGCTTTCCAGACAGACTGCAATGCCGAACTCACATTCGGGTTCTTGTGGTATATGCTGCCTAATGTTCCAGTCTGCAGCAAGAGCTAGTTCAAACCGTCAGCACCGCGTTATGAGACATCAAAGCACTACTCACCTGATCTAGCATACCCTTGTCCATTCGATCTGTTTCCGTAGAGATAACAGGCTTTTCAGACAAGACGATATCCCTCGCAGCGGTAGGATTGGAAGTGAGCAAGCGCCAATACATAAATCCCTAAGACGTGCTTCGTCAGCTGTGCTTTCATGCCCTCTTTTGCAGAGCTGATACGCACTCGATCACGCAAATCAGGGTTCTCAGCCTCCTCCGTAGCGAGTTTGAGGATTTTGGGTAAAAGCTCTTGAGCGGCAGTGGGACGTCGTATGAAGAGCTTCACCACCGCTGTGAGCAGAGCGAGTTGGACCTAGGACACGCATAGCAAGTCAGCTTGTCCGACCATGGTACGAGAGTATGACCTACTTCTGCAGGTTCTTCTTTAAAGGTGAAAGAAAAGTCTTCCAGAAGCTCATCACTGTTCTCGATCCTATCGGCATATTGCCCCACGATCCAGATCATAGCTGCCTTGGCTTCCGGTTCGTCCAGCACATCCAGATTCTCGCAGAGTGTCGCAATGATGCTTTCGTATTGGTTGGGGTACCGTCTGAAGATATCTTTGATGACAACGATCGCTTCCTGTACGACATAGGTGATCTTCGTCTGCATAAGGGCCAGCAGCGTCGAGATGCACTGATCCGATGCCGCAGTGATCTTGATGGCGAGTCGACCGATGGACCGGACTGCTTTTCGAACGAAGTCCACATCCACCTCCGATGCATATTCCTTCAATTCGGCCAAGACTTCAGAAACGTTTTCTTCTCGTGTGAGCCGGTACATAATCTCTAGCTTGGCGAGCTTCACGTAGATCGGATCGTTGTACTTGCAGAAGAAGACCTTGACTTCGTTTTGCAGGATGGCAGGTCTTCGCTGGATGATGAGGAGGATGTTTCGCAGACCAACGTATTGCACTTCGGGACCAGACGAGAGAAGGGTTACTGCATCCAGTCACAAGGTCAGTCCGCGTCGCTAGAGGGCGCTGTGAGCGAACTTGGCGACTAACCTAATGGCGGTCCCATCTTCCGCTCCAGCACCCGCATCAACACCTCATCCTCCATATAGTTCATCAAGTACAGGACCACCTTGATCGTGGTGAGAACAACGGCGCTGTTGGCATGCTGTAATCGGACGGATATACGTTCGGCCAATTGTTCCGCTTCAAGGTTGGTCTGCGGGACAAAAGATAACAATGAGTCGAGAATGTATATTTGGCCCCATCTGCGGCAGTTCTGTCAGCGCTGTTGTCAAGCAGGGTAGATGGTGCACTGACTCTGAGCATTCTCCCAGGGCGGCGACGAGCTTTCCGGCGACGTTGCCATTCAGCTTCAAGACTATGTCGTCACCTCTATCTGAGATCTCGACGAGCGCAGCGACACAGTTTGCGACAACCGTAGGGTTGTGGTCCGCAAGCAGGTCTCTGTGAAGCGAGCAAGTCAGCGTTCATGTCTGAAATTGAACGAGTCTGTTTGCTTCACCTCAGCAAGCCGACGAATCCTTCGCGGTCGATCACTCTCTTCCCAGGCTCCGAAGCATATAACTTTGCAACTCTGCGACAATGTCAGCTAACAGTGTCTCGAGATTTATGTGTAGCTGCTCACGCTATAGCTGCCGTTTTGCGGACGTATGGATCTTGGTCTTGCAGTGCATGGCGAAGGGGGTCTACCAGAGCTTGAACGAGGGGTGGGAGCGGTATTGAGGACATTGTTCGGATTGCCAAACCACGTATGAGAGGATTACGATCTGCGGCATCCTGGAAAGATGATTCGTCAGCTCAACAGTCAGCGTTGACAGAAAAAAAGCTGACTGATAGGAAACCGCCTATGGCGCTGGTCACTTCCTCCGGACGCGTTCTGCCGTAGTTGACAAGGTACAGGTAGACCACTGCAACCGGATTTGATGAGCTCTATTCATCTCTCCAGAAGGGTGATTACGATGCAGCTTACTCTTCTTGATCTCCAGTACTTGGATCTGCATACACTGCACGATATCCGGGAAGAGCGGGGACACTGCCATCAAACATTAGCTGTCGATCACGAGCAAATACAGCTAGATATCTCACTGTCATTGCCCATAGTCATATTAGCGATAATCTTCTTCAGGGCCATCTTGGTCTTCATAAAGCCTTTATCCCGTCTGTCGTTGGCGCCGCGGAGCTCGTCTCGGAGTTCCTGGACTTTGCCTCGAGCTGCACAAAGGGGAGTAAGTTGAGTAGGAGATGTCAGCTTTCCAACTCCCGGAGAGTGTCTGCAATACGAGGACTATGCTAGATAAAGGGACAGTACGACAGTGGAAGTGGACTGACTGAAGAATTTTGCGTCGGCCATTGTGTTCGCTCGTCACCGTCGTCGTTAACGATATTGGGTGTTGCTGTGTAGTGGGATGTCACTCGGGTCAAAACGACGACTTCTTCGTCCCCAGAATCGTGACGCGCCACCTATAGCTGACTTGGAGTCTAGAAGATCGTGAGTGGTATGTCGTGTGGGTCAGCTTGTGCTTGGATTGAGCGTTGATCGACGAGTAATGATGACGAAGGAGGTGGTGAAGCAGACAAGGACAAGGACAATGACACTGACAATGACAGACGCGCGCTCGGACCGCGGCCACAACACCGAGTGAGTGACGGGTCCAAAAGACAATCGCCGACGTCATCATTTATTCCATCTCACCTATAACCGTATCTACTCGTACAAGTAGGTTTTTCAGCTACATCGCAGGAGATCCTCATAGTCTAGCTCGCTCCTTCAGCTTTACTGTAATTACAAGAACAAGAACAAGAATCAGCAGCATGTTCCCTACCGCCTCGTCCTCCCTACTGCGCTCCGTCCGCCCCCTCACTCTCACCCGCGCCCTTCCACTCAGAGCATCAACATCGCAGATAACCTCGTCTCCATCCCGATTCCGCTTATACTCCACCCCTACTTCCGATGGTACAGCTTCACCACCGCTCGATAGCGGCGAACAGTCTATATATAATAAGCTCAAGTCGGCGTTTCCAGGACGTCAATTAGAAGTGCAGGATGTGTCTGGTCAGTCTATCTCCACTTAACACACCTCAATCCCTCAAGGTCTTGCTGAGACCGCGTATCTTTTCTGCTGAGTATGCTGACCTTCCCTCTCTTCACTTGTTGCAGGCGGTTGCGGCTCATTCTACGCTATCCTTATATCTTCCCCTGCGTTCAAAGGTCTCTCGACCATCAAGCAGCACAAGCTAGTCAATCAATGTCTCAAAGAAGATATCCAAGGGATTCACGGTCTGCAAGTGGGTCATATTATGAAATTACTGCGATCTGATTTGTCGCTGATCAATCATCAACTGCACCAGCTGAAAACCATTCCAGAAGAGTAAACTTGCTTGATACCGGATCTATCATCTTTGAGCACACTCCATAAACGTATCTGACGAGCTGGAGGTACATATTGTATTAATGCATATGCCATTCGAATGATGTGTGACCCAAGAATAACCCGTCGGCAAGCGAAAACCGTCAGAACGCGGTTGCGTAGATGGACCCGTGAACCTATACCTCTTGATCAACCTTCAGTTCCTCGACTCCGGTCGCTGCCTCTGTCGTCGGCGTCTGCACACCATCAGGAGTCTCGGCGCCTTCCCCATCTGGCGTCGCTGTGCCGTTGGCTCCGCCCGATCCAGCCGCTTTGGACTTTTTCTTCTTCTTCTTGTTTGCTGATGTCGATGTCGACGCATTGATTGGCGGTCTAGTCAGAATCTCATAGCCTGTCTCAGTGATCCTACGTAACAAGCATACATTAGCATTCCGCCCCAGTTATCATATTGACCAGTGAATGAAATTGCAAGAGCACACGCACAAGATGGTTTCCTCGAATTGGGCCGATCTCCGTCCGTCGGCAGTGACCGCCGTCCAGTCGTCTCGCCAATGCTCTACAAGATGGGTGAGCTATGCAGTCATTTGGTCGAACCCGTAATCGAAGTCAGCTCACCCAGGTTCGCGGTACCGAGGTTGATCATAGGCTCAATCGTGAAGACCTGGCCCGCCTCCATCTTTCCTGGTGTTTTGGACCCAGCATAATGCACGATAGTCGGTAAACCGTGGAACTTTCATGACAGCGACGTGAGCTCCTGAGCCACAATGTTTCAAGCGATAGCCGACTGACAAGCTTGTGGACACCATGTCCTGTATATCTCCTGACGACGCTGTAACCTTTAGGCTTGATCACCTCCTCGATCTTGTTACCGATCTCGCGATACGGCACTCCAGGTTTACATATTGCGATGGACTCCTCCATGGACTTTTTGGTCGCAGCGATGAGGTCGAGTGATTCTTGGTCGCATTTGCCAACGGGATATGTGGCGTTGAGATCGGCGTGTAGACCTGCAAAGTATTAGCTACTGCCCACGGAGATGTCTGTGGCTGGCTAACCTCCGTGATCTTAAATAAAAGAGTCAGCAAGGTATATCTACATGTATGCGATGTGGTTTGCTCACACAATGAAACATCCAAATTGATGATATCCCCCTCAACTGCGCTATTGTCAGACACGCTATACGAACATTGAGACGGTACTTACGCAATTGTCGCTTATCCGGAATACCCTGCTCTCCATATCAGCAAGTTGAGGAGGAGGGTTTGATAATAGCTGCACTTACATGACAAATTACCTCGTTAACACTCGTGCACACGCTCTTGGGGAACTTTGCGTAGTTGAGCGGGCTAGGGTACGAGTCGCGGTCGAGACATGCCTGGTGACAAATGGCGTCAAGCTCGTCGGTCGTTACTCCCGGCTTGATATGTGATGCTGTGAGGTCGAGCACTTCTCGTGCGAGCTGCAAAGTAGTTCTACATCAGTACTTGTGCAATGGAATTATTGATGAGAAGCCCATCGTCAACGACCAATCGACTTACTCGGCAGACTTTGCGCATCCCCTCAATCTCCTCCTTTGTCAAGATCTTGACTGACCGTTCCCTCACTGCCTCGCATGCCGACATACCCTGGGCTATACAGGTCACCCAAGATGAGATCAGCTTCGGTTTCTTCGATTGCAGAAGGCCTCACGTACAATGGTCTGCATAGTCTGGTCTCTCGATACTCGCGGGGACATCTCGTTTTGGTGATAATGGGTAGACGGGCCGTAATGTGCCCGTGAAGTGATAACTGCGCATGTTGGCAGGTAGTGACGAGCTCTCTGCGAGTTGACGGTAGCGAGAAAGGATCGTAAGCGCTATGTTCGATTTCCTTTTGCTCAAGGAACAAGACGCACTGTCTGCCTCGGCTTGTGCTGCTAGTTGTACGATGCTATGGATACCTTTGTGTGCGCCCTGTTGCGGTGTGCGTTTGAGATGCGGCGACGAAATTGGGTAGGCGGAGTAGACAAGTGAACATGGCAAGGAGGAGAAGAGGAGATGCGGGGTAAATGGGGCTTCGTGGTCAGCTGTCTACGTTTCTGATTTCGTGTACATGACTAGCACCGGTCGGCCTCGTGGGTCCGCGGTTTCACACGACCGTCTGCACGAGTCCGCCGCAGCTTCATAGATTGGGAACGACGTACCCCTACATCAGCAGACGAAGAAGCAGGTTGTTAGCTCAATTCCCACGGTCTGGTCCGAGCACCCCTCGTGCTCGAGGCGGTAGGTACGATGTTGACCTACAGCTCTTCTTGAAACAGTCTTGGTCGCAGAAGAAAGACCCTTTGATCCCTAGTCTGCTCTCCCACAGTAGTGCGGATGCAGCACGCAGCACGCCAGCACGCGACGGGGGTAGCCAGAGCGGAGTTGAGAAGTTGGAAAAGAGGTACCGAAGACGTCAGTACAGGTCACATGTTGATCGGTTTTACCGGCACGAAAACGAGCATTCGTCGCCGAGACTCGCAACGATACTTGTACTCAGAGAGCACAATGAAATGGACTACGCACTTTTTGCAATTGGGGCATTCCAAGCGCGAGGCTTCCCTCTCTCCGCATCCAGCACAGGTCGTCATCTTGCTTGAGATTTGTAGTCGTTCTTTGATACGGTCGAGGATCGTCATGTACGTAGAGAGGTGGATGAAAAGCAGAAATAACCGGGATCTCACACTCACACTGCTGCTCACTTTTTGTCATTGTATACAAATGGTCACGTGACACCGCGGGGAAAAAAAGTTGGCAACAAGTTCGTCGTATCCAGTAGGGGCATTCATCGCACATGTCTGGTTTGTCTCGTGATACTTGATCATCCCGCACTTATAGGAGCCCAGTTCTCAATCTTCGTACTTCATCTTACCGTGGCCAAAACAACATGGCCAGATTCACTTCCATCGGCATGAGCCGAAAGACGTTCGTTTCCTCTACAGCCGAGGAGAAAGCAGCGAAAGAAACGCCTTCCGGCGATGGTGCTGTTGCTGGGGACGGTGGGGAGGCTGGCCCCTCGACCGGTTCTGCAGAGCAGAGCAGAAGAGGTGGTGGTGCAGAGGACAAGAAGCAGAAGAAGAAGCGACGCGGGAGGGAGAGGGTCAAGGATGATACCGGCAAAAGAGTCGCTATAGGGGAGAAGAAAGGGCATGATGATGGCCACAAGTTCGGTAGCTGGGGTAGAGACCAGAGCATCGCCGGTTAGTTCATCATCATTCGTCATCAATGACTGAGTCGTGAATTGGATCATTGACGAGATTCATTGTCAGATCGATCAAAGTTGTCCGCCGAACATGGCGATTCTCGTCGACACAAACGACTCGACCAGAAGAACGCCAATGTGACATGTTTCGCCTGTCGAGGTATCGGCCATGCAGCGAGAGATTGTCCCAACGTCTTGCTAGCAGCTTCTGGCGCTGGCGATGATGGTCAGGGTGGCGGAAGCGCCGAGGCAGGTGGGGCTCCTGCGGCGAAGAGAGGGATGAAGAGGAAAGCTGGTAAGAGCGGCGGTGAGCTTGCGGGTAACAAGTGTTACAGGTGCGTCGGTCCTCGTTTCGTACTCTTCCAGAGGACATTTGACTGACAGTCATGCACCGTACGCGTACAGATGCGACGCGAACACTCATTCGCTCTCCGCTTGTCCTGAGCCGGTGGACCCTACGAACCCCACACCATACGCCACATGTTACATCTGTATCGGCACGGGCCACTTGGCGTCTTTATGCCCCTCAAACCCCGGTCGAGGGATATACCCTAAAGGCGGCTCATGCAAAGTGTGCGGCAGCGTTGCGCATCGCGCCAAAGACTGTCCTGATGATAAGCGCGGTGCGGCCGCTACTGGCGATATTGAGGGAGAAGGAGAAGCAGGGGCGAAGAGGAGGAAGGGAGAGATAGTGTTGGGTGTCGGGGCCGGGGCGGGGGCGGACGAAGATGATTTCATGGTTGTTTCTCAACACGATCTGCACAGCCAGAACCAAGGAAAGGAGAAGAAGAAGAAACACCTCCCAGCTAGGAACGGGGAAAGACCGATGAAGCGCCTCCGTGAAGCTGGAGCGGAAGAGGGGCCTGGCAACAGGTTCGAAGAGGCAGAACGAGCGCATGCGGAGCAGAACGGACAAGCTCAAGAGCAGAAGCAAGAGCAAGAGCCGCAAAGCGTGCCCTTGACAGCGCGAAAGCCCGTGGCGCAGTCTAGCAAGGCAAAGGCGAAAGTCGTAGCGTTCTAGTCACTGTTTAGTACAGGTTTTGCCATTCCACCATAATACTCGATTTGGCAGTGTATGCATATGTGTAGAGTACATGAGGAACTATCTTGCGTCAGGCTGAAAATGTGTCCATTATTGAACGACAGATGTAGGTGATATTGCATGGCACGAGTGAGCATAAGTTGTCGGCAAACGGAGAAGGCGCACGCTCGCTGGAGTAGGCGACGGGACGCAATTCGAGGCTGCCTGCTTCGTCCGTGACTGACGATCGCCAGGGATAGAGGTGCACGGAGCTGACCTCGGCTGATGGGTTTGTAATTGGATGTTGGTTGCTGTCATTGCCCTGGCTTACGCCACCGCTTGCTCCGCAGTGATAGCTACCAGGTCCGTATCGAACAGCTCGATGAACTGAATTGCGGAAGAAGTGACGAAGATCATCAGCTCAATCCATGTGCAACGCGAGATGAGCCAACCTGTTCATTGAGAACGCGAACCTTCATCCCCGCATACCGCCTGTACTCTTCTAGGATAGAGCTCAACGCCCATCGCTGGAGCTTACGATAGCACCCCACCACTGTCCCCGTGCGATGTCGGCCCATGTTGCAGCATACGAGCGTGGGGAATGTGGAGGGTTGTAGTAGTAGAGATAGGGATTGGATGATGAGCGGTTCGGGCGGTGGGGGTAACGGCGGTAGATGGTCTATCGTCATGGACATAGTCAGCTTCCCGCTGCTTGAGCGAGTTCAGACGGCGAACTGACATTGCCCGGCGATAGGCACTACGCCGCCGTCGGTGTATGGCGGAGGGAAATGCGGATTCAGCGATACTTGCGGTGCGAGATTATGCAGTGTTATCCCCTGCGAATCGAGGAAGGATAGTCTGCAAGTCGACGGCTATCAGCTTGACTTGCTCATCCTAATACGCGAGGTATGAAGACGGTGTGGCAAGACGGCGATGGAGATGCACGCACAGGATTTCAGAGGGTTCTTCAGCTCCCACCCAGATTATACTTCTCAATTGCAGCTTCTCGAGAAAAGAGAAATTCAGTTCTGATGGCTGAGCAGAGCGGTAGAAGCCTGCGCAGGCAAAGAGTCGCAAAATTAGTCAGATCAGCAGGAAGCTCGTGTACATGGGCTTTGGGTAGATGTAGTTGCTGAGAGTGGAAGCGAGAAGCGAGATAAGAACGTACCATCCTCTACCAAGCCAAAGTTCATAGGAGGAACAATCTTGGCCATCTTGCCGACTTCCGTTCTCGCTCGATGTTGTCGTCTAGTTTCTCTCGAGCTTGCAGTACTTATGTATCTCGCTCAACACTTGTACGAACGGTATCGGGCGTTTGTTGTTATTGGTACTCTTCTCAGCAATGAATATCGGATCAACCATCTCGCTCGACATCGTCTACCTGTCCACACGGCGACGGCGATCAACCACGTGATTTGGTTATGCAACCACGACGGAAGCAAAATTTCGGTAAATGCTCGCTCTCGCTCAGAAAAGTTGATGTTGTGATCTATCATTCAGCCTGGATTATTGCTTATCAACATCACCTCTCTCGCCCGCAAGGCATGCCTATAAGCAGGCTCTCGACACTTCCTTTATCGCGTATAGCCAACCGAATGTGGGTACTCCTTACTGTCTGATGTCTCGCTGATTGACCTTCGCCTCGTAGCCCAGTCCCAACTTACTGCCGGTCTAGATCTAGCACCATGGCTTCCACACCGATATTGCGCTGTCTCGACTACCCCTCCATCGCCATCCACCCCTCATCGTCCCGATCGCATCCTCTCGACTCACCAGTATTCGACATACCCTCAACTATCCTCCCGCATCTAGAAACAGCATCTGATCACTTACATGCCAGTCGGACAGTTGCTGTTCCCACCGAAACGGTCTATGGCCTAGCAGCCTCGTCGCTCGACTCTGTAGCAGTCAAAGCCATCTATCGGATCAAGAATCGTCCGGCGGATAATCCGCTTATCATCCATGTATCTTCTCTGGACATGCTGCGTACAGTCTTGCCGCCGGCATACGAGCTGTCCCCATTGTATCTCGCCATAATCAGCGCTTTTTGGCCGGGTCCCCTATCCCTTCTATTCCCTTCACCCAACCCTCCGCCGCCTCCAGCCCCGCAAACGAACGCTATCCGTATGCCAGCCCACCCCTTGGCCCTCGCATTGATACACCACTCCAATCTTCCTCTCTCGGCACCATCAGCCAATTCGTCAGGCAGGCCTAGCCCGACTTGCGCTCAGCACGTCCACAATGATCTCAATAGAGCTGAGGGGCTCGGATGCATTTTGGATGGAGGAGAATGTGGCGTCGGCGTAGAATCAACAGTCATCAATGGACTGCAGTGGAAACAAGGTGGAGGAGGAACGGTCGACGTCCTCCGACCCGGCGGACTGGGAGTGGAGGAAATTGCTCGGATTGTCGAACGAGTAGATGGGCAAGCTGGGCTCACCCAAATCCTCGTTCACGGAAAGCCATGGAGAGGCGAAGGTTCAAGCGCTATCATACACACCAATGGTGTGAGCAGTACTGGCACTACCAAGTCAAAGAAGCTTGACTTGCCGCCATCGACACCGGGAATGAAGTACCGACATTACAGTCCTCGCGTCCCGGTTTTCCTACTGAAACCCAGTAACACCTTTCCTCGGCCTGCTGCGTTACCGGATGACACGCCTTCGTCGGCCTCAGCAGTGCTACGACAAGTTTGCGAGCGCCTGCCGTCCATATCTTCGCCAACAAAACGAATCGGCTTATTGCACTTCGACCATTCTCCCATAAGTCAACACCTCGCTAGTGTATCACCCAAAGACATCGAGCTGGTATCAATATCACTAGGCGACTCAGCGTCCACAGCCGCCCAACGCCTGTTCGCGGGCATGCTCAAGCTCGAGGGGAAGCGCTTAACGATCAATGGTGATGCTAGTGGGGACGGAGCAGTCGCAGAGCTTGAAGATGGAAGTGGCGCTGGTGTGGACGCGATACTCATCGAGGGATGTTCGGATGACGGACTTGGTCTGGCTGTTATGGAGCGAGTGGGCAAAGCCGTCGGTGGAGGTGGTGTGGTAGGTGATCTTGCGAACGGGGAGAAAGGTAGCGAGGATGGAAATGCTTTCTGGGTCGACGTCGGTGATGTCGCCGTCTTTTGAGCTGTCATCATCGCCTTTAGGTTGAATTTAGATTATAGACGTATCCACTCGTTCGTACGTATGCTGTATCAGGCTGCAATTTGTTGTACGATATCTGAACTCTCGCAAGCGATGCATGCAGCTGTGGAGGTACAAGTCGCGTCATCTCTCGACGGTTCGCGCTGCGATGCATGATCGCGCTGTTGCTCATGCATGCCGGACTAACAGGTGGACAGATTTGCCACTACAGACAGTTGAACGGAGAGAGGCGGAGATTCGTTCATCTCCGTTATCAGCTCAAAAGTCTGAAGCTCTCGCTCATTACATCCACTGATATCATATCATATCTGCAGTACATCCTTCCAACTCGTTCACTTATTTGCAATTGGCAGACGGAATACAGGCACCAAGCATACGGAACATGTCCCGACCAGCTCAGAAGAAGTCCAACGTAGCCCTCCTGACAGAGGGTCAGGCGTATATCCAACGAGCCAAGAAGGCGCGACGGGACCAAGTCGAGGAAATCAAATTTGACGATGAGGCCAGAAGGTGGGTTTCGCGCCCTTCATTCACCGTCTATGACCGCCATTTCGAGTGGCATCGATCATGACTCTGCTGTGTTGCTGACCTCCCCTTCCCTTGCGTTTGCAGAGACTGGCTCACAGGGTTCAGTAAGCGCAAAAAGGCCAAGACGGACGACAAGCGCGCTCGGGCGAAAGAGCGGGACCATCAAGCTCATCTCGACGAGCGGAGAAAGGTGCGTTGTTTCGTCCTTCTTCTTGCTCCTGTCACATCGATTGGGCGTTGCTGACACCGAGAATTGTCTAACAGGCGCGACAAGATCTGCGTGAACGAGCGGCTGAGAATGTCAAGTCGATGCGGAAAGCTATGGGTCTCGACGACGACGAGGATGAAGAGAACGCAGAAGGGGGTGAGTGTCATACATTCGTCTTATCTAGTGGGACTGGCGCTAACACGGACTTTGTGCTGCGTTCGTAGATGAGGTGAAGGCGGGCCCATCCAAGCCGCGGGAAGTGGACGAAGCAGAGTACTCTGACGAGGACCAACTCGCGACAGTCACCATCACGGAGGACTTTGATCCATCGACATTCACCTCGCGCCAACCCGCAAGAGCGACCGGCGATTCCGACGCAGAAGGGGAGGAGGGTTCTTCCACCAAACCCAAAGAAGAAGCGAAAGTGGCGAAGAAGATCATCAGCTCGTTGCCTCCGAGCAGCGGCAAACTGGCCAAGTTGCGCGAGAAGAAAAAGGAGCAAAAGCGAGAAGTGGCCCGGAGTAGGAGTATGGAGACCAACGCCGAGAGGCGCAAGGGCAGGGAAATCGAGGCTCGGCGTAGGACCCAGAAGGCCTCGTTGGCCATGGAGAGGGACGGCAGGCAGAGGGGGGTCAGCAAAGGTAGAGGCATCAAGTCGCCTAGCGGTAGAGGCAGGGGTAGGGGTAAGGGGAGGAAGTAGGTAGTAAGAAGTAGACCCGCGGAAGATGGAACAGCGAGCCCACTGTAGATGTATCAATGTAATTCACTGGCTGGCGCGCTAGTGTCGGCTTATGGGGATATACGGCGTATATGGTTCTTGCTTCTGATTAAGGAGGACGAAATAGCACAGTCATCCGATCACACGCTAGAGACAATGCACATACATGTACTCGTATACTCATCTACAGCCTCTCGGCCATTTCGACCTGCTCCGCACGACCCAACATGCCCCTCTGCTCCTCTCTGCCATCTCCACCCACACGCATACTAGGAGAAGGATGCTTTTGCCACTTGCTCGGCAAGAGCTGCTCCACATCGTACCGGAATGTTTCCCATGCTCCTACCGTTTCGACATATTAGTTTGAGCACGTATGATCGAGATAAGCGGATAGCCCGCCTCACCTGTCAGAGTATCCTTGAGGCCACCGTTGGCGTCATTTGAGGATCCCCGGCTGGACGCGCCAGTTCGGGCGGTGAGGTAGTACATCGGTACTCCCGCTATTATGAACACTAAATTGAGCAAATGTATTAGCTTGCATCACGAGCGACCATCGACCCTCTTATACACTGCGCACCACGTTGCACCGGATCTCTGCCGTTCCGTCGACTTGACGAGAGGGTTGGAACAAGGCGAAAGATGTCAGTCACTCACTGAACGCTGCAAAAGCTTCCCAAGGCGCGGCAAAGATCGGCATGAGCAACAGAAACATAGCCACCTATCAGTCCCAGCCTCGCTTCAGCTTGTGCATCGTAATGTGCAATCTCATATCTCGTGTTAGCTGAAGGATAGGCACTCACTGCGCAGAAAACGATCGGCGTGATGAGCCAAGTCCTGTACGGTCTGTCTAAGTTTGGCTCCTTGACTCGTAGTACCAGCAGACCCAACACTGTGAGCAAGTAGAATGTCCACGATGCGACAGAAAAGAAATTAAGCAGTGCTACAAGTACAATGACCAGGATCAGTCAGCTCGAGATCGCTCTTGGAAGAAGACGAGTAGCCAGGACTGACTCCTGAAGCCCCCGCCGAAGACGACGAAGAAGACTGTGAGCGCCACTTGGAGGAAGACCGCGTTGTCCGGCGTGCGACGTTTGGGGTGTAGTTTCAAGAAGAGGGCGGGAAGATGATTATTCCGCGCCGCAGCGTAGATGAGTCGAGCGGCTGACAGCAGCGTACAAGACACCCAATCAGCATGACATTCTCATCGCAAGTCTCAAGTCAAGCTCAATTGCGGAGCAATGGAATGATGACAATCAAGGGAGAGCCTCACTGGTGAAGAAGCTGACGTTCAGAGCGCCAAAGCAGCTGATCGATACTAAAGTACTGAATACCACCGCTCCAAATTTCCCTATTGTCGCAGCACCGTAGTCGAGCGCAACGGTGTTGGACGAAGCGACAATGCTTGGGTCCAGAACGATGAAGTATGATACGTTCGCAAGGACGAAGAGCGTCAAGACTAGAGTCATCGATGTGTGTAGTGCTCGTGGTAGGTCACGGTTGGTATCCCGCATCTCGCCGGCGACGTACTGCGGAGAATTAGTAAAGCAGTTGTCAGCGAATCACCAGATACAGTGCTCGCAGGAGGTGACTGAGAGAAGGCAGGAGCTCGACTCACACAACAAGAATCCCACCCGTCAAAAGCCCATAATCCTGAATACAGAGCAATAGCATAAGCGCTCAAATCCGTGGAAGTGCCTTCGAACAGCCGTGAGGGCGATAACGCAGGTCCAGCCCCGTTTCGTATAAGAGCGATGAGCCCAAGGATCCCAACAAAGATCAATGAGCCGACTTTGATTGTGGTCAGGACGACAGAGGAGTTGGAACCCATAGTCCGAGAAACGAGGTTGAGCGCCGATACGATCACGATCGCGAGCAAAGCGGTGACTTTGATGCTCCAATCTGGTACTGTGGGCTCTGGGTTGGAAGATAGTGCGTGATACAGCATTCGGTTGACGTATTCGCTATTGCCCAATCACATTAGCTGAGTAGAATAGGATGAGCAGCCGAGCGAACTCACCCAAAGATGAGAGAGATCATGGCCGAGCTACCGGGTTTGAGCACGGAGACAGCTGCCCACGTGAACAGGTACGATGTCATCGGGCCGAACTGTGCAGTGTAAACAACTTGAGCTATCATCTCAGCAATGACTTGGAGCACTCACAGCGTATGCTAGGTACGCTTGACTTCCTCCAGACAGCGGAATCGCACATCCCAGCTCAGTATAAGAGCTGCACGACATTAGTGTATCCTCATAGCGTCAATGAGGAAGAGAAGACACACACCTCGCACCGGTCCATGCTAACACACCACTTATGATCCATACTAGCAGACTTGCGCCGACACTGCCCACTTCGCCTACTACCACGCCGGGAGAGGAGAAGATACCCGAGCCGACCTGTATGCCAACGACCAAAGCGATACCTGCATAATGTTCGGGTTAGTGTCCATCAGTGTGCTAAGCCGGAACAGGGAGGGAGTTGAGAGCTGCATAGCTGGTAGCTGTGAGATATTGGAAGCTCACCATGTAACAAGCCTACATGCCTCTCGTCCGCTTTTGTGCCGTGTTCCTCGACACTTCCCCCCTCTGCTTCTCCACTAGGCAAAAGGGGCAGGAGAGCATGCTGAAATTCGAATCCGCCTAGACTGGTGATAGTGTCCGAGCGACCATGTCGACCTATAGAAGGCCGTGCGACATCATCATCCTCAAAGGCAGCAGAAACGCTACCGTTGGCGCTATCGCTGGCGCTCTTGAGGTCGGACAGCTCCAGAGCTCGTAATGATTGCGTTGGCGACTTTGCCCTTGACGAGAACGAGTCGGAGGAGCGAGAGAACGTCCGTGACGGCGGAGTAGGCGGGGAGGCGTATCCTGGCATCAAATTCGTCGTCTTACAGCATTGCCATGTCAAGGTGTGCTCAAGTATACTCGGTCTGCATTCAAGTGGAATGGTCGAAGTCATTTGTTCAGACACAATCTCAGGCACGAATATGTATTTCAGTAGACGCGTCAAAATCATCTCGGACCTCATGTTGCTCGACCCCTTCTTCGCTATCTTCCTCCAACGTCAGTCCTAAGATACGCTCATTGTCCCCATCACCCTGTGGCTCCGAGCACTTATTGTACGAACCGGCTAGACAAGTGACTCCATCCGACTCGCGAAGGACCTGCATAGTAGCGATCTATCTCGACCACACCTACCCTACATCACCGATCGTCATGTCGCTCTGGGTTGACAAGGTCAGTCTCTCCTCGATTAGCTGTGCTGGCTTCCATGCACGCATCAACACTTCGCTGACGTTCAGGCTATACAATAGTACCGTCCGCGCACGCTTGATGAGCTGCATTATCATGGCGAGCTGTCTTCGCGACTGCGATCTCTGGTAAGCACCCTTCATTCTCTTAACATTCGAGCTCTTAGCTCATTTGCTGCTTCATATTACAGGCGGCCTCGGGCGACTTTCCTCATATACTATTCTACGGTCCGTCAGGAGCAGGAAAGAAGGTCAGCTCCTTTGGTCAACGACTCGCGATGTAAGCTGATCATGTATCATGTTGCACAGACCAGGATCATGTGTACTTTGCGAGAACTGTATGGACCGGGAGTGGAAAAGGTTAGATTGAGCTTCTTCGCTCATATCGCATTCTCTTAGAGGTCAAGCTGACCAATAATGTGGTGTGGTGATAGCTCCGAATCGACCAAAGAGTGTTTGTCACACCCTCCAACCGGAAATTAGACGTTAACGTCGTTCAGTCAAACTACCATATCGAGTTGACACCGTCGTAAGCTTCCTCTCCTTCTCTCATTGTGCCCTTGAGGATGCAAACTGACGCCGATTGTGCAGGGATGTCGGTATATACGACAGAGTGGTCATTCAAGACATTCTGAAGGAGATCGCGCAGACTCAACAGGTCGATCTCAATGCAAAGCAGCGGTTCAAAGGTATGTCCACTGACTGTCACACGGGATGATAAAAGTGAAAGTCGGTGCTCATGCTATGCTTTCTCGCAGTGGTCATCATAAACGAGGCGGACGCGCTCACACGAGATGCTCAAGCTGCATTACGTCGTACTATGGAGAAATACATGAACAACATGCGACTCATCCTATGCGCGAACAGCACGAGCAAAATCATCGCTCCCATCAGGAGTCGATGTCTGCTTGTGCGCGTTGCCGCACCAACCGACGATGAGGTGAATCTACACACCATCCATTGTGTGACAGAGAAGCACGAAGCATGCTGATCTCATCCTGTAAATCAACTCAAAACAGATGTCAAAGGTTCTCACCCACGTAGCGAAGAAAGAGCGATTCCACCTTCCGGACCCAGCGGCCCAATCGATCCTCTCGACATCCAATGGGAACCTGCGAAAAGCACTGTTGGTCTTTGAAGCGATGAAGATGCAGAGACCGGACTTGACGGGGGACATCGATGTGGCCAAACCCGACTGGGAGACGTACTGCGCCAAAGTTGCTGATTCGATATTACAAGAGCAGACTGCGCAGAGATTGTTGGAAGTCCGAGGAAAGATATACGAGCTTCTGAGCCACTGTATCCCGCCCACAGTCGTTCTCAAGGTCGGTCATGTCGTCGCCTTGTCATATCAGACGCAGTTGAGCTGACATGTCTGTCGTGAACAGACTATCACAGATAGAATAGTGGAGAAGGTCGACGACGATCTTAAGCCACAGATCATACATTGGGCAGCTTACTATGTGAGCACCATCGCCTAGATCGATTGGTTCATGAGCTAACGAGACGATTCCGACAGGAACTACGAATGCGTATGGGCGCCAAGAAGATCTTCCATATCGAGGCGTTCATTGCGAAAGTCATGACGTGAGTTGAAATGTTGTCACTGCTGCAAGTATAGTACGAGCTAACCTGTCTGTCAACTGCAGCGTCTACAAACAATATACCTTGTGAGCGTTGTTGTCTTAATCCAATGAATTCCAACTGACGTCTATTTCAGAATGGGCTTGACCGAAGATTTCGATTGATGTTTCCGGAGTCAGAACAAATCGATAGCAAGACAAGCTGTAGTCCAAACTGACGATAGTCCAACATGCATATATGTAACATGAGTTACTTATTCTAACAATCTACCTCTATCTACTTGGCTAAGACTGCCAGATCCCCGAAACTCTCCATGACGAGATCAGGAACAATATCACTTGGTTCATCACCAAACACCTGCTCTCGTCTTGTCACGCCGCCCATGACTAGTAACGTCCTGATATCACTGTTCAATCCAAATTCAATATCGGTCAAGAGATTGTCTCCGACCATCAGCGCACGTGAAGGGTCGAATTTGTGTCTACGACAGCCACGTTTTGTCAGCTTGGTCCGTAATGCAAACGAGAGTTGTCCGAAAGCTGCTCACTCGGCGATGATGGCGTCCATCATGGTCTTGTTTGGTTTCCCGATGACTATTGGGGTACGCTTGGAAGCGTTGACGATGGGCGACGATAATGACCCGGAGCCTATCGAGTGGAGTGTCATCATTAGCTTGATACGACTCATAAGAGGTGTGGAATAAGCTACACTCACCAGGGAACAGGGAGCCGTGAGTCGGGAACGTGGGATCGGTGTTGGTGAGGATAAGCTTGCATTCTGGGTTTTCTTTCAGGTACGTCATGGCTTTGGCGAGCTTTTTGTAATCTGCCAAGTATCATGATCAGCGACGCTCTGTCGGATGCCTTGGAACCAGAGAGGTGATGAGAGGTAGAACGTACTTATCCACGAGTCAAAGCCGCACAGAACGGCTCCGACCTCTGGGTCATTCTTGAAACTACTAAAATCGATAGGCGGCTTGAACTCCCTATCTTCGGGGTCCTATAATTCCACCAACGCGAAATGAGCTCTGTCTCTCTTCAACGGGATGAATTAAGAAGCTCACAGTCCCCCCGCAATGCTTTATCCCCACTGCGTCCAATTCCTCTTCTATCCCTTCTTCGCCGAACACGTAGACTTTCTTGTCCTTGGGGAACTTTAGTACTTCGGAGAGATAGACGGCAGAGGCGAATGCTGATCCGAAGCATTCTTCCTGATGATTTTTAGCGTGTCAGCCAGACTGAAAAGTAAATCCACGTTCGATGAGGCGACGGGAGATGAGACGTACCTCGCTCGCACCCAGATCAAGCTTGTTCAACGCCTCTTTCAATCTTCGTCGAGATTTGGTCGCGTTGTTGGTGACGAACAAGATCCGCTTGCCTGATACGCCATCCCAGCTTTCAGCTTGCGCTCTATACTTAACAGATACTATAGCTGACCTTTGGAGCGGAGCATGTCCAGGACTGTCTTCACGCCCTCGACGACCTTTGGTCCGTGGTACAAGACTCCATCGCAATCGAGTAAGAAAGTGTCGACTGAGTCGATCAGTTTCTGAAACTCCTCCGGAGATTTGAGGAACGGCGGGGCCATGATGAATGATTAAGCTCTTTCTGTTCTTGCCTATGAATGCTGCTGGGAAAGATATTGGGACTGTCCTCGTTGCTGAGCAGCTGCGCGTACAGTATATATACAGTATTTGCGTGTGTAAATTATCGAGCAGATCTCTCACAGAGGCATAACGGAAGGATGAGATTTCACTCACTCGGCTACTAACGGCTCGACTGCCTCCACCAGCGCAACCAGTGCCACAAGTCATATTTCGCCGCAATTCGCCGAGCCTGTACAGCGTGTATGGTCGCTTCCACTTGGACTGAATGTTGTCGCGAATAGCTTTGGTGCAATGTCCTCGAGTACTGTCAAATACTGTACGACATTGACACAAGCACATTGGCCCTAACTCACCAGTCGCGGTACCTACCCACCACGCTAGTTCCGAAAACACGGTGTGAAGAGGAAAAAGTCAACTTGCTCGCTGTTGAGCGGTCCCGCCTATACCACTGCCCTCCACCATGTCCGCCCGCTCAGCCTCTCCCGAGGGTGAAGGCGACGAGGTCCGACCGTACGGTGACACGCGCGATTCTTCAGAGGAGGAGTCGGAGGATGACCCCGAAGAGGCGAAGAGGATAGCAGAGGGATTCATTGTTGACGGAGATGATGACGAGGACGACAATGACGACGAGGAGAATGAGGAGGAGCGCAGACGGCGGAAGAAGGAGCGCAGAAAGAAGAAGAAGAGGGAAAAGGCGCGTTTGCGTCGGGAGCGAGAGGAAGTGGAAGAGTTGTCAGAAGATGAGCTGGAGCTCATTAATGAGAACAGAGGGCTGGCAGGGCCTTCGCAAGCTAGACCATTGAAGAGGCTGAGGAGGAGGAGTGGTTCAGGCGTGTCGGACGCCGACGACAGACGGCCAACTCTCCAAGATATGTTCAGAGACGACGACGAGAGAAGAGCAGGAGAGGAGGATGATGAGGACGATATGATGGACTTTATCGAGGAGGATGAAGAGGATGAGGCTGCTCGAGGCGAGACTGAAGAAGAAAGAAGACAACGCAAGAGGGAGGAGAAGCTGCGCAGACGACAAGCCGCCAAGGCAAGACCTGAGCTCACTGGCGTTGACAGAACGTGAGCTGCTCGTCGTACCTTGCAGATTGGCACAGATAAAGCTGACACCATAGCAGTTCTTGGGATGAAGTTTATGCAGTCTTTGGAGATGGACAAGATTACGACTGGGCATTGGATGGTGAAGACGGCCTGGCTTTCGATGACGATGAGGATGCTGTCAAGAAGGATCTGCGCTTAGAAGATGTAAGCCGAAGCGACTATCATCGTTGCGACTCTGAGCTTACTAGCGTGTAACAGGTCTTCGACCCCGCTGAGATCAAGGCTAGAAGATTACAGGATGAGGACAAAGCCGTTGCCAGTAACGACCGTCCTGAACGACATCAACTGGTCAACTCTACTCTCTCCGACAATCCTCTTTTTGCATCAGATGCGTTATACCCTCCTCCTGATATCGCTGCTGGGTGGGCACATACCAAGATCTCGCTCAGAACACAATATCTCTTCTGTAATATGCACGAGGAGAACGCCTACCCCGAGCCAACATTCGAGATTCCCAACCCGTATCCCGTATACAGACGTCCGGATCTGGCGACATCGTACCGAACGGCAGTCTCCATGGCCCTGAACATGATGTTTGTGCAACATCTTGAAGTTCCATATCTCTGGCATTACAAGCGAGACGCATTCAGCGTTCTGGAGAACCAGGGTCAGAGCTCAGTGCAATTCCTGGAGCGAGACGAACTGTGGTCATTGTATACTCTTGGAATCAAATTCAGAGCCATCTTCGAGCGGAATCAGCAGACTCAACAACTTTGGGAGAAGATCAAAGCGAGACGACCGGAAGCAGAAGATCAATATCTGACAACCAAATTGATACCATCCATAAACATGATGAGTATCGAGTCCGCGGCAGAAGGGTCGGAATGGCTTGCGTACCATTACGCTTCAGACCTCAAGGCGATAAAGGAGGATGAGGCGGCCGAGGAAAATTCAAAGCGACTGCCAGAACGAGGAGATCAGGACGATCTGAGACAAGGGCCAATCGCAAAATTAGTCGAGGCAAGTCGCATATCTATCTCAATATAAGGTCAGACTGACCGGTATCTTTCACAGTCATTTGGAATATCCGTTGCCCAGGTTGCTACAACTTTCAACGAACCGGAGGGTCAGCCAATACCGCCCAAGAACCCAGAGCGGATGCCCAGTGACCTGGCTGAAGAATTCTCAGGCGAAGGCACTTTGTTCAGTACTCCTGATCAGGCTCTTAAGGGTGAGCGGCTCAATGATGCAGTCTGAGGCACACGCTGACATCAGTGGTCAGCCGCCAGCCAACTTCTCACTACCGAGTTCTCGAAAGATCCTGCAATTCGCCAACAAACTAGAGACTTCATGGAGGCTTGTGGATCTGTTAGCGTTACGCCAACGGAGCGAGGCATGTCCGTCATCGACGAGTATCATTTGTATTATGTACGTATCTCCGTCTTCTACCTTCCCTCCGATGACCGCTTACCCCCCGTTTCAGACGTTCAAATTCCTTACAAATAAACCGGTCACGATGTTCAAGGACACTCCACACTTCTTGCATATGCTCAGGGCCGAGGAGGAGGGTTTGATCAATATCAAGATCGAAGCAGACGACTTGCAAGTCCAGGCGTTTGTAGAGACACTGGTCCGTTGTTGTCGATCGAACGATTATGGCGAGATTGCTACTGCCTGGAACGAGCTACGAGCGGAGGTCTGCTCGACGTTGACACGGAACTACCTCATACCGTCTGCTTCAAGATGGTTGAAGGAGTATTTGAAGAGTGAGGCCGAGAACTTCGTCGCTGAGCGGTGTAGGACTGAGCTGGAAATGGTATGTCATGTTGGCAAAAAGACAAAGTGATGAGCTGATCCGATGTCGGAACAGCGTGTGAACGTGCGACCATTTGCCTCATCACATATGGAAGCTGGGGAAGCTCCCTCAGTCCTTGCCTTGACAAACGGCAAAGGCGAAATTCGAGACGCGGTCATGGCTGTGATGCTTGACGATGACGGAAATATCAGAACTCAGACCAAGTTCGACAACCTTCGAGACGAAGCGGACAAAGCCGCTTTCATCGAGCTGGTCGAACGTAGGAAACCCAGCGTTGTGGTCGTCGGCGGAATGTCGGTACAGGCCGCAAGATTACGGGACGACGCGGCTGCAGCTTTGAGAGAGATAGCGCTCAGGTCATCAGGCGAGAATCCACCTGTATCAGACGCATATCAGAGTCACGAGGAGTACCTCTCCGCCGCGGCCGAATTCGATCAACGCCTTGCTCCACGACTCACTCCGCTCATTTTCGTCAACGATGCGACTGCGAGACTGTATATGAACTCTGAGGAAGCGGCAAGTGAACATCCCAACTTGCCGTTGAACGGTCGATATGCCCTTGGCCTGGCGAAATATGCACAGAACCCGCTCAACGCATACTGCAAGCTCGGTAGACAAATCGCTTCGGTATCCTTCATGGAGCATAACCAAAAGCTTGTGAGTACGGTGTCATAACTTCAAGCAATCATAGCGAGACTGACCTCGCCTGCAGATATCACAAGAAAAGCTCTTGCTGCATCTGGAACGGGGACTAGTCAACTCTGTCTGCTATATGGGCATCGAGATCAACTCCTGCGTTGCCGATCCTTACCAACGATCCATGTTGCCGTTCATATCTGGCTTAGGACCAAGAAAAGCAGACGCTCTGATCCACGGCATACAAAAGAATGTGAGTGGTCAGGTAATCCTGTTGCACGACTTATACTTAACAAACTTTTAGGGTGCGCTCGTCAATCGCTTGGCATTCTCCGACCTGGGCCTCTTTGGTCCCACCATCTTCGAGAATGTCGCTGGTTTCCTCACTATTGAAACCGACCTCAATGATCTCATGCTCAACATCGCCAACCCGGAAACTCAACCCGATCCTCTGGACATGACCCGCATTCACCCAGAAGACTATGAGTTTGCGCAAAAAATGTGTCAGGATGCTTTGGATCTTGACGTCGAGGACGTGACAGACAAGCACAAGTCGGAGGTGGTGCAAATGCTCATGCAGGACGACAAGCGAGCGCAGAAGCTGGGAGAGTTGAACTTGGACGACTTTGCGTTCAACCTGCAACGCCAAGGAGAAGGCAACAAACGGCACACACTTGGGGAGATCGTCAACGAATTGATCCGATATAGGGCAGATCGTCGACCTTCCTTCTACGTTCCGTCAGAATGGGAGGTGGTGACAATGCTTACTGGCGAGACTGAGCGTACCATTGGCCGAGGACTGCGAGTCTCAGCGACTGTGCGAAAGGCCATATCAGCGCGGGTTTTCTGCTCGCTTGAATCTGGTATGGACGCGATTCTCGAGCGGGACTATGTTGCAGATGAGGATCAGCCGCCGGTCCAATCATGCGAGGAGTTCTTCAAACCTCGGCAAGCCATCAAGGCAGTCGTCATCATGCCTGAGCCCAGTCGGTTCCAGGTCCGACTATCCACTCGGCCGTCAGATTTGCGACAATCCGTACCGTTCATTCAGCCATTCGCCGATGAGCCGTACAACGATCTCGGTCGAAAGGCAGCTGCTGAGGATGCGGCAGCGGCAAAGAAACGGCGTCAAGCTGGAAAGGTGAAGAGAGTGGTCAACCATCCCAACTGGCACGCGATGAACTCTGGACAAGCAGAGCAATTCCTTGCGTCGCAACATCGAGGAGATGTCGTCGTTCGACCATCCTCGAAGGGTGCTGATCACTTGGCGGTCACCTGGAAAGTTGACGAAGATGTCTATCAGCACATCGACGTCCAAGAGATCGACAAGCCCAATGAGTACTCGATCGGCAGGATTTTGAGGATTGCCGGACGTTACTCGTACAGTGATTTGGACGAATTGATCATCAATCACGTCAAAGCCATGGCGAGAAAGGTGGAAGAAATGCAGCTGCACGAAAAGTACAGGCCAGAAGACGAGCTTGGTGAGTGTCGTCCCCTGCTTCGGCTTACGAAGTGAAAACGAGCCGGGACTGATCATCCGACACACAGAATCTTACTTGAAGAACTACGTTCAAGCCCATCCTGGACGGAGTATGTACGGTTTCAGTATCGACAGCGATCGACCAGGATATATGAGGCTGTGCTTCTTGAACAAGTCGACCAAGGATGGCGGTGTCATCTCGACATGGGTGAGTTCTCCCTAGCAATCCATCATCAGAATGTTGACTGATATCTACGACCTGTTTCACACAGCCTGTTCAAGTGCTTCCTGGTGCCTATAAGCTCAACAACGCCGAGGTTCCCGGTGTTACAGAGCTCTGCAATGCTTTCAAACTGCAATACTCTGCTCGATTAGCCGATCAAGGGAGCGGTGGGAAAACGCCTGGTATCAGAGTGGGGAAGACACCCTTGGTTGGAGGTCGAACCCCAGCAGCGGGCGGGAGAACACCCGCCATTGGTATGCCTGGGATCAGAGGTGGCGCTACGCCTATGCATGGAGTCGGTAGGACACCGCAAGTACCAGCTGGTATGACCCCGAATCCATGTAAGTGGTCTGAAATCAATTGAGACAAGAGCCTGCTGACGCCATTGTGGTATTGCGTACAGATGGCATGCCCATCCCTCAAGGTCACGGTTACGGGGGCCAAACGCCCGCTAACGGCTACGGAGCGCCGCAACAAGCTGGATACGGCTTGCCACCGCCTTCCGGCCCACAAGGCTTCGGAGCGCCAGGATACGGCGGTATGACCCCCGGTCAACAAAGACCCGGCCCACCCGGAGCACCTAGCGGTCCTGGCGGATCTGGACTGGGCATGAACCCCGAGAGAGCGTGAGTCACAGTCGTGCTTGTCGTCTCATCCTTGCGCGTGGCTGATAAATGAACAGAGCAATGATCTCGCGTCAAGGGGGACGTTATTAGCGGTCGACGGGTACGGCGAAGGGCTGCTGTAGTCATCGTGTGTAGTAGACAGGCAGGAAGGAAACAGTCGCGATCCAACAATAATGTACAAAATTCATCGTTCAAACTCATATTTGCAATTTTACCGTTTTGTCACATGCATCAGTATCGACGTCGTATCTGCCCCGCGGACCGTTGGTCCGATGATCTGACATATGCAAGTCATGCATCCCGGGGAGTCTAGAGCGCAACAACCGAAGAAAGTAAACAGCCTGATAGCGATAACGAGAATGAAACTGAATATGGTCTATGAACGCGTTCAGCATCACAATTCTAGGTCTAGACAGTGACAAAGTTGGGGAAGCACGTCTTGAGATCTGATTTGCCGTGCTTGCTGTCGACGTGCTGCTGGAGACTGTGGGTGACTTGTCAGCGATCCCAAGTGCGACGTGAGACGTTCATGTGAAATGGGATGCGAAGGGATGAACGTACACGAGCTGCTTCGAGGTGCCTTGGAAGGTTGCTTTGCAAGTAATACACTGGATAGTTTGCGCGGCCTGTGTCGTAGGGATATGCAATCAGCATTCATGGCCGTCGCTCATGGCTCGTGGCTCGTGGCTCGTGGCTCGTCACTCCTTGCTCGTTATTTCTCATTGCCTGGATTTTGGATCCTGGATCCATCCGCATCGCATCGCAGTCCCTTCTTCCTGCGCTTCCCTTGATCGCAGCGCGAACTCTTGGCGCTTCATAATCTCCAATATCTAATATAGGCATGCAGGACGTGTGACTCACAGCGTTGCTCTTCAATTGCGAAGAAGCACCGCCCTTGGCGTTCTTCGCGTTCCTCTCGCGTGATTGAGCCGCTTTGGCGCCCTAATATTCCAACAAACGGGGAGATAGTCAAAGTATCAGTATCTTATATTGGCCATATAACGATTGCCTTGGGTCTATGCCATCTGCACGACGGCCGACGAGGTCTTAAGAAAGGTCGGCTCGACTCACGTTACCCTATAAGGAACTTATGTCAGCACTTGATCGACGAATGTTCGAACAGAAAGCAGCAAGCGGAGGGCGAGATTGAGTGGAGCTTTATAGCTCGCTGGACGCGGGATAGATAAGCATGCGGTAGAAGACACTCACACCACCCATTATTCCGTTTGGTACTAGCTTGGATTGATAGAGGAAGAAGGAGAGTGAGAAATCGACAGCAGAGCAAGTCGAGTACAAAGAGCGTGTTGCGTAGCAGTAATAAAGGAAAAACAAAAAAAAAACAAGAACGTTGAAAAAAAGTCTAGGTGAACTCCGACTATCACAATGATGATACTGGAGCAATTTTCTATTTGGTCCTACGGTGCGCCCGCCAATCGCTCAAAACGTGTTGGTTGAGCCAAAAAACATGCCTCAGCGTGGATTTGAACCACGGACCCTATCCTGATCTTCGTGTACTACGAAGGACATACTCTAACCCCTGAGCCACAAAGGCGATGCGTATCGGTCATGTGACCAAAATTTGCGTTCCAAGTCGCGCGTATTTAGCCGTATATATAGTGAATTGCAAACACCGCTCGAAGGCGAGTCAGGCGCTATGGCCCTTTGCTCAACCATTGTCTTCAAAATCCGTGCATCTGAAGCGTACCTTGGGAAGTCAGTGTATCAGTCGAGTGACTCAAGAGTTCTCAACACCCCCATGCATGACTGCGCACTTGTAAACCGAACGGTGTGTTGAGGAGGAAACAAGATATCAGGCTCAATCGTAGACAGTGCGGGGTAAAGGCAACCTCGCGCGTCATGCACTTGTAGACAACCGGTGATCCTCCATATACCAGAGTTGATCAGTGAATCTCGTTACTCAACATCCTCTAATCACTCTGTAGACTGACAGAATGGCCGAGCTAACAATTGTGGACAAGTGCAAGCTCGCAGCTGGCTTTGTGCAGCAAACGCCACCAGGCGAGATCAAGTGAGCTCTAACCATTCATCTGTCTGCCTGTCAACAATGTACTGGTTGGTGCATTGCTGATTCCACCGTGATTCACAGCGATGTCATCAATGGTGCGCCGAGTCGACTCTTTTCCAAATATGACGGAGGTCGCTGATGAAAGTCTTATGTTGCGCAGATGTTCGCGCGATCGTTGGCGATGACGATGCGTTAATGCCTCACGTCGTTCCCGCTCTCAAGTCCTATAATCTCGCTCAGCTCCAGGTCGTAGAGCACGCAGCATCAGAAGGATCTCCAGCTCATGCTGTATGTGAAGTATCTCCTCGAGTCCTGGCATACGATAGCTTACGGCTCTGGCGGTAGTCGTTGATATCCACCGCTGCTATCCTTCCTGGATCAGAAGAAGCGGAACGTTATGTAGACGCAGAGGGCAAGAGGAGTTTCGCTTTTGATCATGTTGATCTTGTAAGCGATTCTATTATGATCAAATATGCAGCTCGGTCGCAGCTCATACGTGATGATACATAGGCTGTATCTGACTACCAACCGTACGAGCTGCCGGAGGAGGAAGAAACGTTCAGGTAAGTTATCGCTCGATGTAGTAGTGACGAGCGTCGTCGCCAACGCAATTGCATAGGGCGGAGCTGTCCAAGTCTCTCGCTGCATACACCAAGAACCACTTCGCTACGGGTTACTCATCCGTGTCAACCTCACAATTCCCTCTCCTCCCTCCAGCTCCAGCTCCTGCGCCGGCACTTGCTTCTGCTCCCATCACCACAACAGCTGCAACCGCCGAAGTACCCGCCGAGACGAAGGAGGCTGCCACAGACGATGTCCCCACCATTGAAGGCGAAACCGAGCCAGCAGTGACTGATGTTGTCGAAGAGCAAGTGGGTACTGGCGAAGTGGAACCTGTGCCTACCCCAGCTGTGGGCGATGTCGAAGCTAAAAAGGAGGAAGTGGACGTGCCTGGAGGATTGGAAAAGCTCGATGAGAAAGTCGAAGAGGTGCTCGAGCAGGGAGAGCCAGAATTACAAGGTGGAGCTGCTACGGAAAGACCAAAGGTTGAAGAGCCGAAGGTTGAGGAGGTTTCAGCCGAGCCTACCGAAGAAGAAGCGGTCCCAGTCGCACCTGTCGAAGAGCGTAAGCAAGAAAGAGTTGAGAACCCGACATATACCCTTCAGATCGTTGGCAACAAATATAACCCCAACAACTTCTGGTAAGCTAGCTTCGATATTATGATCGTCACGAAGTTGACAGATGTCGCAGGACTGGACGATGGCGAACCTCCTGGATCGTGGACAAGGCTGCTGGTACAGTCAACGGATCCATCAACGTTGACGTGCACTACTATGAGCAAGGCAATGTATGTCGGTCCGAGTTGTTCTATATGCCCAAGTTTGACGAATCCATAGGTCCAACTGGCCACGCAACATACGGCGTCGTTCCCTTACCCGGCCGAAGCCAACGGCTCGCAAAGCGTCGCTTCGCAAATAGTCACCACCATCTCCAAGATCGAGACTTTGTATCATCTCGAACTGAACGATGTGTACAACGAGCTGGGCGAAAAGGCTTTCAAAGCGTGAGTGCGGTAGCGACCTGCCGTAGCGTATGTCCGTGTAGCTGATACCTGTTGCCAGTCTACGACGCGCTTTACCTGTCACAAGGCAGAAGATGGACTGGGAGAAAGTGTCGGGTTACTCGCTAGGATCCGACCTCACCAAAGCCAGAGGGTAGATGCATGCAGTCGACTGGATTGTATATACGGTGCTATGCTATGCTTGCTCGACATCGTGTGGTGGCGCCAAGGTAGAGATAGATAGATGGTCGCTGCCACGCGACCTTTGATTTGATTTTCAGGTGAAAAGTAAACAAATCACGCCGGATCTCAGATATCTGTTGCAATTCAGATCTCACTCCATTCTTACTCATACTCACTTGTAGATCTCTTTGGCATTGTACATGATCACGGATACGATTCTGACGACTGACGATGGATGATGATGCGCGTCCTCACTCTCATACGCGTTCGCAGACGTCCTCACTGGACTCGCCAATCTCCACCACATCGGGAAACACCAGTACTCGCAATCTCCTAACTATGCCCGATTCGCCTCTGCCCCCCGATTCTCCGTCAGCCAGCACATTTCTACGCACAGCCGCGACTCTCGATGGTCTGTCGAAGCAATTAGTGGATTTGAAGGATGTTGTCGAGGCGGACGGCGAGGTTCGATGTTGTTGCGGTAGCTTGGTCGGAGAAGGATCGACATCGAACGCTGATTGTGGGATGATCAAAGAGAGGGAGAAGATGGAGGATAAGCTCAAGCTTAGTGGAGGTGCGTATCTCACACGCATACGCCCCATTCAAATACGGATTGGGTTCAGCATCTTTGAGAAGTAGCAGACTGACAATCCTCGACGCGACTTGTCTCCCAGAGATCGGACACGCTCTTTTGCAGCGATACGAAGCGTTAGAGCGCAAATCACAGCGCGACGTAGAGCGGTACGAGAAACAGGTGAGCTTTGTGTCCCCAGTCGATCTGAATACTGAGTGGAGTTACTGATACGGCCGATTTGTAGCTCGAGGCAAAGCGCAACGCTCTCGTGGACAGCGTCAAGAGGGTACATAATCTGGAAAAGGCCAATCACACTCATCTCCAAAAGTACGCCGAGATGTCACGCAAGACAGAAGCTCTGGAAAAGGTGCGTCTTCCCTTCATTGCTGGTGACTCTAGCTGACAACAAGTGGCATGATAGCGATACACCCAAGCCATGCACACTCAGACATTGACTCAACAATCGCTCACACACGTGCGAGCGGAACTCAGCACTCTGCGATCGACCAATGCGCGGCAGAACATCGCGCTCGCCTCTGGTGCAGGGGTAGAGTGTCAGCTGGCCGACGCGGAAAAGCGATATGAAGAAGCGAGGGACGAGGCGGAAGCTGAGAAGAGAACTGCGAGGGATGAACAGAGGAAAGGAAAGAGGGCTGAAGCGCGCATCGGTAAGTCTCTTCAACGTCGTATCGATGTCTTTGCGGCTGATATTAGTCGTAGCAGAGCTGCAGGAGCAGTTGCGGGCTGCCGCCAAAAAGGTAGACGAGGCTCGAGACGCGCACTCCAAAGACGCATCGGACCTATTGGCAAATGCGAAAGAACGGCTAGAGGTCTTACATACGGAAGTGAGCATACAACTCTGAAATCCCCATCGTCCCCGCTGACTTCTCATCAGCTATCTGAAACGTTCCGCACAGAGTCTCCTGCTGATATGCCAGAATATCAACGAGCCCTCGAGAGTCTAGTTGCAAACAACGCCTTGCTCAAGCATGACACCGCGGAACTGTCTCACTTACTCGCCAACTCGCGCGAGGAAGTTCGCACGCTGAAAAATGAGATCGAGGAGCTTCGCGCCGCCATCGGCGTGATTGGCCGGACATCCCCAATTGGAGCATTTCCTCCACGCCTCGCTACAGAGCTTACTCAGGCTAGATCGATGCATTCCCGGACAGAATCCAGTCCCATATTACAGTGGGGCCATGGAGACAGGATGGGATGGCAAAGGATGAGCGCTGCATCGTCCTCTCGTGCCGGCGGAATCAGCACATGGGAACACCACAGGAGAACGTCCATGGCACCGTCCTTCACTTCTACCTCTACGGCAGACGGCTTGACATCACCTGGGTTGGGCATGGGACCCATCGGCGAATTTGGTGGAATTCTCGTCCAGGAAGACAACGGGACGAGGATTGGCACTCTCAGCCCTCCTCCTCTAGAAGAAAGTCCTAAGCCTCTATTCAAGACCTCACCTAGCGGTGGAATAGGATATGTTCTCAATGGTGTGCCGAAGAAGCCTGGTACTAGACCTCCAGTCAGCAGGAGCTTTAGCGGCGACCGAAGGGGTGTCAGGAGTTTCCATGTAAGCTTTCCACAATCACGATGAGCAATCCTGTAATCAAAGCTAAAATCGTATCAGTCTCAGCGAGTAGGATCCATTGCAGAGTGGTCGGGAGCAGAGGAGGAAGCGACAAACGTTCTCAATGAAGAGCCACCGTCGCCAGGAAATGATTACTTCCGCGCTGCCGAGGCTAATCGAAAGCGACGCTCCCTGATGCTTGCTCGGCGTTCGACCATGTCACCGCATGAATCAGCGGACTATTCGCCTAACGCGAGCAACACACTGGTAGACCAATCGAGCGTAGCGGACTATCCTTCACCAATGTCTGACTCCGCCCTTACCGGGACTAGTCCTAAGAGGGCCAAGCGGAAGACTTTGCTTCTGCTCACCCGGTCAATGGGTGTTCAGACGGAGCACGTGGAGAATGGCCAAGGAATAATGGTCTCAGTCGGTGCCGCGCCCGGTGTTAAGCCATCGGGAACTACGGTGACTTTCAACCGCACATCACCGAACCCGCCTACTGAAGACCAATCAGAGACATCGTCATTACATGACTCTCGTGCCGGTGTCCTGCTCGTCCTAGTGGAACATCTCAGTCGGGTCTTATCGAAGTTGCGAAGCGCCGACGTGGCAACTCTCAACAAAAGGCTCAAGAAGCAGCATCTTCCCGGAGATGTCGGTCATCTCTCAAGGTCGACCATGCGGAATTTGCAAACGGAAATAAGTGATCTACGAAATCACTTCCGCGGAGTGCAGAATCTCGGCGGTGTCGACAGAAGAGATTTCAACCTGCTTGTCAGACTTTTCAAGGACGTATTCAACGATCTCGTCGAGTTACAAGCGGTAGTTAACGATGTGACGATCACGCCTTCGTTGGCGAAGAAGTTGCGACTAGAGGCGTTCAAGGACGAAGAAGACGATTCGAGTAAAACGGCCAAGCAAGCTTCGGGCCTGGGATGGATTGCAGCGCCGATCACGAAGTTCTTCGTGACTCCCGCCGAAAGTGGTGAAAGCGAGACTGCCAGTTCGGTGACCACCGCAAAAGCGGCCAGAGGCTTGGAGAGGGGCAAACTTCAGCCGATGCCTGTCAAGGCGGCGCCCAAGCAACAGGCTACAGCTAGTGCAACCGCCACTCACGTCAGTGTCGAGTTCGGCGGCGCAGGCATCGTCAGACGTGCGACACCTGCGGCACCCGGGCAAGGGGAAACAGCAAGCGTATTGCCTGCTTCACCTAGCGGACCGAGCAGCGACTATGGGAACCGTACGATCTCGACCGCTACGACGACTGGTGCTAACGGCACATTGGCGCCGCCAGCGATGCGGACATTACGCCCATCTAAGTCTCGGGCGAACAGAAACGAACTCTTGGGCATATTCGCAGGCGCGACACCGCGTCCTTCGACGCCGACTGGTAGCGAGTCTTTCGTAAGCCTGGGCAATGGATTGCCACCAGGGGTGACAGGCGGACAGAAAACTATCCGAGCGGTCAGTTCAGGCTATTTCAACGATCGTACAATCCGACAGTCAGACGCGGGAACAACACGCAAGCGACTCACGTCAGCGGTCGATGCTGTCATTGACACGCCTGCAAGTCAGTTGGATGGAGGGGACGTGGAGGTAGCGATCGCAGGCAGCTACGAGCCTCCGCTCCTTGAACGGACTTTACGACCAAGAGGCTTATCGGACTCGAGCATCAGATCGACTTTCGTGAGCCACGCCGCGTTCGATTCAGCAGACGAAGCAATTGGAGCCAATAATGCGACGATGGGTGCTCCGGTCAACAGAATGGGCGGATATGTTCACAGTGGAGTTGCGGGGGGGGTGGGAGGGGGAATTCTCCAGAATCTCCAAAAGAGATGGTATGGCTCCCGCGGTGTTTCCACAGACGTGTCTCCCGTCAACCCCGATCCCTCGACTGGAACGAAAGACAAGGGAGTGTCATCTCCCAAATCGGGTGGCGATGGCGCCGTCGAGGCCACCCGCTTGGCAAAATCGCCTCCGCGTGGCGTACCCGGTTCATCGCGTTCAAGCTCTGTTTCTACTACGCGCTCCGCCCGCGAGCATGCGGCATCGCCAACAGCAACAGTCACAAGTCAGCAGAGTGGACTGTTAAATATGCTCGCTTCTTCATTGGCGGGCTCAGCTGGAGAGATGGTTTCTGTTGATGAGTACGAAGAGGAGGATGAGTTGGTTGGGGCGACGTTCAGGCAGGCTCCTATGCGAGGCAAGGGGACTTGGCGCTAGTTGTAGGTGAAGGGGATCGCAAGATTGGTGTTTCTCAGTTCGTACTGTATCATTATCTCCGTCTGCCTCGATTGCGTTCGAACTGTCATAGATTGTCGTTATAGCTTGTCTTGTATTCTTACCGCTTGCTCCGATGCATGAACCCAATCAGGTTTTCCCAATTAGTTGTCATAGCGGATAGAGATGGCATTGCATTCATGGGGAGTCATAGGGCTCGTATGTTGGATTGATGCGTGAGGAATCGATATGAGATACTATACATATGATCTGGCGCCGATGAGGAGATATAGAATACAGATCTGAGACGAATCACTCAATGGGCGACCTTGGCCTGCTTAGCGCGCTTTCGCTTCTCTCTCCGTTGTTGCGTTTTGTTCGAGCTCTGGGACGCCGGTAGACTCTCGCTCGTTATCGGGTCCTGTCTCGCCTCCAGTTCAGCAATTCCTACTCCTGCTTCACCGGGAGTATCATTCGCTGAGGTGTTTCCGGAATCAGCTCCGTCCATTCCGTCGGATAATCGGCGCTTGACTGCTGTCCGACCTATGATTGTCTTGGCCGCAGGCGAATCTAGCGCTCTCGGTCCGTCGAAGGGGAAGTCACCCGAGCCTCCAGGGGATGAGATGGACGTGCGGCAAGGTGTTGACGGTCTATCTGGGTCTGAAGGTGTGCTTTCCGCTAGCGCTGGTGTATGAGCTCGAGATAATATTGGCGTTTGGTCTGATCCGTTCGATGTGGGTTCGCGCTCAGAAGGGTCGTTCTGCACGTTGGGTTTTCGCTGCTGCTGCTGCTTCTTCTGCTTCTTGCTTGCGAATGGATCAAGGACTGTCCTAGCGGACATCTTGCCCTTGCCCCTGCCCACGGACCTCGCTCTCGATTCCGCATCCCCGTCCTCGTCCTCATCCCCGACCTTCTTATCACCTGATAATGAACCAGTCTGATTGGAGGCATCGTCCCGCCTAACTCTGTTGAGGCGTTTAGACAAGCTCGCCAATCCTAATCCCGCAGCGCTCTTAGAGCTCTGCCCTCTCTTCTCATTCTGCAGCAATGATGGATGCCCAAGACCTAGTCTGTCCCCACTCCGTTCGCTTAGAGCTAGATCGAAATCTTTTGCTTTCTCCTTCTCGGATCGCACTATACCGAAATTCGCTGGCAGCCAAGAGGCTATCGAGGATGTGAAGAGGGATGCGGATAATGCCAGCGCTTCCGAGTTGGGCGCTGAGGCTGATGTCGCCGCTGCCGATGTTGAGGCTTGGCTTGACATGCTTGGTCTACCTCGTTGCCATGAATGCTTGTAGCTGAGTGTCAATGTTGTAGTATTTACATTACTCAAATACCAACATGTCAACAAATCTCTAGAAACATGGCCGTGTAAAGTGCCACACTGCCGAATTCCCCGTGTTTCCGCCTCTTTTGCAAGATTCTAGATTCGCATTCGCATCATCCCATCGCTACAGTGGACACTTGCGTTGATCTTTTCGATTTCGGCTCGTTTCTCTGCTCTCTTGCCTTGCTTAAGCACCACGCATTATAACGATCATGTCCGCCGCCATCAGCGAGAAGAACTCTGGGCCGTCGGCGTTCGCGCCCCACCTCGATGCGGTCGCCTACCTCTTCCACCCCGTTACTGGGCCCGTGTACAACACCTACGCTAGATTCCACGGATGGAAGGAGAACATGGGTTTGGTGCAGCCTGGAACTGTTGAGAACTTGACCAGGGATGTGCAGCGTGAGTCTACCTTTCGATCACAAGTACTTTGGAGGTCGCTCGCATAACAGGATCCTGAGGAACCCGGCAGACTCCGGCATATCATTGTTGATGATCACTGACGGCTAACGTCATTGTGCATACAGAGGTACACCTGTCCAACTGGACATTCGACGGAGCAAGAGCGGAAGTCGCCAAAATCATCTCGGCCAACCCTGCTTTCCAATTGACACATTCCTTCTCCCTCGGCTCGCAAACACGGCCGGCCGCTTACAACTTTGGTGCGATCTTCGCCAATGCCTCTGTGAGTATCTGTAACAGTGTATCTGATGACCGAGGCTGATGATTCTTTGTTTTTTGGCAGACATTTTTACAAGGAGGCATTGATGGTGCCGGTACCGTTACCATGAGGGCAAACCAGACGTGGTCACCAAGCGATATCACCAAAATACAGGGTCAGGTGCGTGGTTCAATCTTTTCTCCTCGGGTGTGGAAGTGATTCGTGTGACGCTGACAACTACGATCTTGTAGCTCACCGACAAGGCCGGCCAGTCCATGGTGCAAATCGAGCACGACCACCTTGGCCCTCATTACTCCTTCAGCTGGAAGAGCATGAACCCCGGTGTCTTGGACGGAACCGGTATCCACATTGCCTCATTGCTGCACTCAGTTGCACCTCGCCTGTCGGTCGGTTTCGAGACTGTCATCCAGTACCCCCAACCATCGATCTTCGAGACCTCCACTTCCTACGTCGCCAAACTCACCTCTCTCCCCAGTGCAGCGGCAGCTTTGACTCCCGTCGTCGCTGGCGTACCAGTACCCTTCAACCCCAGCTGGACCGCTACCGCGCAGCTCCAACCTTCAGGCAACGTTCAAGCTACATACTACCAAAAGCTGAGCGACAAGGTCGACGTCGCCCTCGACTTCCAAACCACCATCCAACCCCCTTCAATGCTTGGCCCAGCTAAGCGGGAAGCACTTACGACCCTTGGAGCCAAATACGATTTCCGATTGGCCACTTTCAGGGGTCAGCTCGACAGTAATGGCAAGATCGGCATGTACCTCGAGCAGAGATTCACTCCCGCCTTTGCCTTCTTGGTCGCCGGCGAGATTGACCATGCCAAGGTGAGTTACTCGGTCATCCGTCATGTTGCATAAAGTATACGTCGAGGCTTACCCGTTTCACCTTTTCAGAACGCTTCCAAGTTCGGCGTCGGCATCCAGATCGAGTCATCAGCAATGACCCAGGAGGAGATGATCGCAGCTGGTATGCTCCAGCCGGCATAAACGAGTCGAGCAATGTGGACAGAAGTATGAAGACGTGAGCGGACAAGCAGTATCCTGTAATAAAGGCGTTTGGGGTATAAGGGGAGAAACGATGGCGTTACGGGCAGCTGGACCGGCCTTAGACCAAGTTGGGATGGCGAAGAGGAGTTACGAGGACGGCATCGATCATTTACGTTTAGCAGCGATTGCCAATTTCTTGATTAAGACATACCTGTATCAGCGCATGGATCACTTTTCAGAGGCTCACGGGGCTGTACAGTTCAGAATATGTTCGCAGATTGTGCGGGACGTTGGGACAGACAATCATCGCTAATGTCCATCTCCTCGATTGCCGAGTTCTTCAGACTTTACATCTGTGCCGCTCGAAGTGGTGACCGGGCAGTTTTCTCTTACTTCATGCTGATCCTTTTGAACCCGAAGTAAGAGGTACGAGTCGGCAGAAGGCCCCCGGAGTCATTAGTAGTCTTCTAGGTTGATTGATTCATGCAAGTACAGTCTATGCTATATAACCCAAAGTAGATACCTTTCTCCGGCCGCACTCAGAAGCCCCAACCGCCAAGCCACATTGCGACCATAGCCTTTCTTGCTCTGCGCATCTTACTGACTTTGATACCTCTCTCATCGACTTGACCGTTATTGGCCCGTATAGCCGATCCTATCTCGAAATAACTAGCTGCCATTGAGCGCGTTCCTCCCCGTGCTGTTCGGGGCAAGAGGGCTATCGCGCCTTGGGACGACCTGCGCATCTGATCCGCCTGATCAAGCAAGGGCAGAGAGAATGAGGCATAGCTATTGCCCTCGGATGTCGTGCGAGTTGGCATTGGAAAGAGGATCGACAAGAGGAATTGCCGAGTGGGGAATGACGATAGAGGTATATAGACGCGTGAGATCGTCGCGTCTTTGGCTATATCGCGCGCAATGTTGACTAGCTGTAAAGCACGTCCCATCTCGCGCGCAGACCGAATGATGGACGCCCGTTCACCAGTCGTATCAGTCGCAGACGTGGGACGTGGTTGAGACGATGGGGCTTTGGCGGTAGCCTGCTTGTCGTGAATGGCAGGAGCGAATTTGAATTGGTCGACTGGTCGACAAAAATCTATCTCGTCCGACGAATGGGTCAAGAGTGACCAGCCCAAGTAACAGATAGCGGCGGCGATGGATCCGGCGACGTCGTCAGCGTATCGTGTGAGATCATCGTCTGTCTGGATTGGGAGGTGCTCGTCCAAATCAAATTTGACGTTCTCGGCTAGTTTCTTGGAGGGGATCGGGACAGCTGCGAACTTCATGTCGGTCTCGTAGCCATCGCACAGCTCGAGAAAAGGGTAAATCGGGACGAGGCGGGGTACGATCGATGCGAAGAGGTGGAAAGCGGATCTGTCGGCTGGTGCCAGATTTGGTATATCGTCGAGGATTGCGTCTAATGATGGATCTGGGTATAATTGTGCTGGGTATTTCGCGGTTTTGTATGTTTCTAAAAGGTGGCGACGGATAGTGGCGAGCGTCTTGTGTCGAACGGCGGACAGGTCGTGTTCCGACGCTTCCGAGGCGCTTTGATCCAAAGCAGGTTCGTCTATTAGGTTGTCCTATCACAGTATGAGCTTTGAGCAGAGCAGGGGAAAGGGGGACTCACGGTAACTCTGCACCAAGCATAAATCACCACCAAGCCTAGTCGCATCTCCCGTCCAAAGGCCAACTTGGCCACCTCGAAGCTCTTGCTGCCTTTCTGAAGGGTTTCTTCTGCTTCTTTCAGTCCACGTAATAGTCTAACATCTATCTCAGGCGGGCTCAAGCAGACCCTGGCGAGGAGCTTAATGTGGCCAATGATGTTGGAAGGCGGGCATGGCGGGAATGTCGGGCTGAGTAAGAGCAAAGTGTACAGATGTGATATCAAGGAAGACGATAGAATGATCAAGTAGGTCGTGAGGAAGAAGAACAAGAACTCTCTATGCGCATGAGTAAGCGATAAAGCCTCTCTTGAAGAAAGACATCGACGTACTCGAAGGGCAGACCCCGCCATACTTCCCACTCAAGGCTCGTTGCACCGGTGACAGACCAAGTGCCGGCGCGGATCGCAGTGCTATCGGTGTATGAGCGAGACGTCCGACCAGCGTGATACGGGAGCTGAGCAACTCACGTGTCGATCATCCAGAGCCAAGCGACAGCTACCCCTAGGGCCACCCTGTCTGGTCTGGTCAAGCTGCTACCGAGATACGTCAGGAACGCTATTACGGGTGTGATCCAGACGAGGATCCAGCCGAGGTAGAATGCGTGCGCATCCAAGCCGTATATGGAGATGTGACCATGAGCTTCGAGGACGAGCGAGAGACCGAAGAGGAAGGGTATTGTCCACAGGGCAGCTGAGGTGGGGCGGCGCGGTAGAGTTTGGACGGTCGCGACATGCGCCGACATTTGACCCATGTCTCCTCGAGATGACGCAGTAGTGTTGTTCTTCCGTTCAGTACCGTTCGCAGGGGAACTTGTGTCATCAAACCTGTGCGATAGCGCTGTCAAGTTCGAAGGAAAGTCGAACGACAAGAGGCGCGGGTGGGTGATGATGAAGTGCAAAAGGAGGATGAACATTGGCTGGAGGACGAAGAACATGTGTTCCTCTATTGGAATAAGGAAGATACGACCCAAGACTGCTGACGACGGGTACGACCAGCCAGAGTAGGAGAGTATGAACTGCGGTGGGTAAGGTGGTCAGTCGCCGAATTGTGCGCCCAATGATAATGGTCAGCTTACATTATCCCATGGTGTCGCTGAGAGCGTGGCCTTGAATTGATATATTCATCAGCACTAGCTTGATCTTCGGAACCGCTTGGGGAAGCAGGAGCGTACCAGCGTTGTGAGCCAGATGACTTTCAGAGCTTCTCTCCTCCCGAAAACGGGGGAGTACAGAGCCGCCAAGACCGTTATAGGCGGTATGAGGAAGTACAGGTGCCTGCAACCCGAACCACACACAGATCAGCTGGTGAGCACATACGCAGCCTGTGTGTCGAAGTTGCAAGCGCTGCACCAAAGGTGTATGGGACGACCAACGTACACTTGGAGATACGTCAACATTTTGCCGTGTCTGGATTTTCCAGGACTGGGACGTAGTCGGTGTCGGTGTCGGTGTCGGGGAGATTAGTCGGATGGAGGTGCACGGTGCACGGTACACGGCGCACGGTGGATGCCCTCCCGTCACTCGTCGCCTTGGTTCAGTCGGAGATGTTATCGTCCTCGCATACCAACTTGCTTTCTAGCGTTCTGTGGGCGCTCGGAGCTACGTGGACGAATGAGAAACGAGACTGAAGCAATAACATCCTCAGGTATGCTACTACTTAGCTGCTGTGTGAGTTACGTTTTTCAGCATGGTGGTTTACGATAATAACGTCATTAGCCATTGTCACTACTCGGATCGGGAAACATTCCGGTGGACCTATATATAAATAAATATATTCTTCATTCACAGCTCTGATTCTGACTCTGACTGACACCGATGTCTGGCGAACTGCATCTCAACGGTCTTCGGATGCTTGGCTGTTGACACAACATGCGAAGACAGAGCACCACTTGATGACCACCCGAAGAAGACACCCGCCTTATCGAGTATAACGACACGTGCATAAAACCGTAAATAATGCTGTTCACATGAGGATCTATCAGTGTTGTGCGAAAGGCACAACCAGTACGAGTATGATTGAAGGGTATATGGGAGAAGCATTGAGACCGAGTATGGATGAGTGGATGGATAGGTTATAAGGGATGTTGATGGTCGTAGGAAGTTGTCATATTTTACTCTGGAAAATCGAAGAGGGTATCAAATATCAGCTTGATCCAATGCTCTTCGATACGGAACACTAGGCACTCACGCTGAGCACACTGCACACCTGGCCTGCCATCCTCGTCGTCCTCATCCATGTCCTCGCCATTTGACGCGGCGCTCCTCCTCTGTCTGTCGTTAGGCTCTGACAACACAACCTCGTCCAAGTGGAACTTCTTGGGGAATTGTTGGATGGCCTTGCGCGTAGGAAGAGCCTTCTCGAGCTGGGGAATGACTTCAACAGGAAGGGATTCGGGGAAGACGACATTGAGGCGGACGTAGAGATCTCCAAGCTCGTGGTGACGGTATGAAGGCATACCCTGTTCAGTGATCACCTTGAGGGCGCCTGTGACGAGTGTCAGTCGCGGTCTGGATTACGGTTGATAACCAACTCACCTGGCTTGATAACCTCGCCTGGCACGATGGTAACGTGTAATGCGCGTTCGTCCAAGTGCTCAATGGTAAATTCACCTCCACCCAACGCGGTCAAAAGATCGATCTCGGCCTCGCAGAAGAGGTCATCTCCCTTCCTCTGGAATCTAGGGTGGGGCTTCTCTTCGATGACAATGACAACATCACCGGGAATGACACCTGGAGCCTGATCGCTCTCGCCGTTGAATTTGATTTGTTGGCCGCTCTTCATTCCCTTGTCAATGTGAACCTCGAGGACCTTCCTCTCAGAGTTGGTCTTCTTGCCGTTACAGGTCTTGCATCGATCCTTGGGGTTCATCATCTCGCCGGTTCCCTCGCATTCTCCACAAGGTTGCTGGATTTGCTGCATCATGGGTCCGAGTTGTCGCAGCATCACCTTGACACCGCGACCCTGACAGCCGGTACAGGTTTGCACGGAGCCCTTCTTGCCTCCACGGCCCTCACAAGGCTTGCAGATGACAGATTTGGACAATGCCAGCTTCTGAACCTTGCCCTTGTACAAGTCCTCGAGGGTGACGCCGATGCGGTGAACGAGGTCCTTTCCGCGTCTTGGTCCAGCGCTCTGTCGGCCTGTCTTCGGTGTCAGCGGAGTTACTCATATACAGCTGATCATGCTCACCCCCGCCGCCGCCGCCGCCACCGAAGAAGCCGCCGCCACCGCCGAACAGTTGGCTGAAAAGGTCTTGTGGGTCCATACCGCCGCCCATACCACCGCCGCCCTCCAATCCTGCTTTGCCTGCTTGGTCATACACTGATCGCTTGTTCGAGTCAGAGAGAACTTCGTAGCTGCGCTCGGACATCGTCAGCGTTCGCTCCCGCCACTCCTACAATTCCGCCAAAGTCTCCTCAACTCACGCATGGGTCAGCTCCTTGAAGGTCTCGGGGTCACCGCCCTTGTCGGGGTGTGCGCGCAGAGCTCTACGGAGGTGTGAGTCAGTGTTCGCACCGAAAAAGCGCCTGTGCGCTAAACAGGAGGATGGGGATGGTTTTGGTGACTCACTTTTTGCGGTACGCCTTCTTGATCTCGTTGTCGTCAGCGTCTGGCGAGACGCCGATGAGGTCGTAGTATTCTCTGGAGGCATCGAGGCGAAAGTTAGCACCTAAAAAAGTACCTCGTATCGCATTTTACGCTGCGGGAAGGGTGAAACAGGCAAGCCTCAAGCCAGTGGGGACAGTAGTGTACGTGGAGAAAATAAGATGGTAGCCGAGAGAACAGCCATACTCACGTCTCTCTAACCATTTTGACTTATTCTAATGTATGTGATAGCTTGAGTGGTGGTTTTTTCAATCTGAGATGATTGAAGAGGTAGTTTTGCCTCTTGATTTTGAGCTGGAGAGAAAGGGAGCTGAAAGGTTGATCGACTGGTTGATATCACTCGGGGAGAGCTGTTGCGGACTATCGAGACCGATGACTAAACACTGGGACGGACGCTTCGTACGCGTTATACTGTCCGACTGATTGAGCAGACGAGTGTAGGTGGTTGACAATGAGAAATAGATGGAAGAGATAGTGTGCTCGGTCAGCAAATGCAGATTGACCGAATTCGCGCTCATAATCAAATCTCATACTCATTCACCTGGCAGGCAATAAAGAACACTCCAGAAAAATGATAAGATCACTCTGCCACACTGGCTACAGTACCTACAACCAGGCTCTAAATACCGCCTAACCCCGAGAGCACTCGCTCGTGGGTGTCACGTGCAAGAGTCCCGAGTGGCAAATGATTACGTATTCGAATGGCGAACCACGATTCCATCGTGTTGTTGGCCGTCGCCGACTTCTCCATGCTCCATGTTTTGATGATTAATTTCGTGATACAGCTCTGTATACGAGTATCGGTTTGGTCCACTTCGCGCAGCTCAACATGGCCATATCCGGTTCAAGGAGCGGCAATAGCGGTAAGTTATGCGGTATACTGATGCTGCGTAAATTAGCTTACACTGAGATCTTTGCAGACTCGCACGACCCAATCCTTGCAAAGGTCGCCTCCACAAACACCTTCGAGTAAGTGAAAGTGTAGTCTGTATCATCAAGACGAACGCTCACACCTCGGTAGCTCTGACTGGCTAACGTTGCGAGATCACCTCCATGTCGCTTTGCTCTCCACACTCCCGCTCTTCCTCTCTATAGGTCCACCACGACCTTATCGACCCCCTCTTTCTCCCCCGGCTTTAGTCGGAGCTAGCTCGCCTATCAAGTCTGAAGATGGGTTGCCAGCCGATTCTGGCGGCTTCACAGATGAAGAAGGAGGGGAGAAACCACCTCCAGAATCATTACTGCTGTCACCGTCTCAGCCAATCTCGCAATTAGAGACGACAACGCCCGTCACTGCGACTTCTCGGCCGAGCATGACTCCTCGTTCAGTGGACGTGGAACCGACCAGCTCACCTTCTCGCGCAAGAATGGAGAGTCTTACCGCGTCGGACGATTTGCAGCCTTCGACGCCTGGCGGTTTAGTCATACCTCCCTTCCCTCCGCTCGATCGGTCCCGGCGCAGAAGCAGCAGCAGCTCTACCTCGAGTTCAGGTAGTCAAGCAGGACCTTCTTCAGCTGGCCCCTCACCTCGAGTCAACGGTATCGGAGCTGCGCAACATCTGAGGCAGGCGAACGCAGCTATGGGTGTCGTCGATGATGATTGGGATGAGGATGTGGCGATTGGCGGGAAGAAGATGCCCGGATGGCTCGAGGAGGAAGAAGGGAAAAAGGAACTGGATAGGCTGGCAAAGGCTTTGGAGGAAATGGAGGCGTGAGTGTTGTGTCACTGCTCCCATTGAATGAGTCTGACTTTGATCTGACCGTGCAGAGCACCGTTCACGGTTCAACGACTGGCGGAACTCCTTCTTAATCCAACACATTTTCACAAAACCCTGGGCAAATTCCTGCGCGCAGTGGAAAAGTCTTTACTGGTCACCTCGCCTTGGGAGCCACCGTCTTACACATACGCACCAGCAGGAGTCATAGGCGGAGGACGATCACTGATAGGTGGATCCTCGTCATCTGCGTCATCGGACGGCGGTTATGATTCCGACTCTACGATGCCTCCAGGAGCTAGTACCCCGATGTTCAGTCCAATTCCATTTTTGAGCCAATCGGATGTCGATCTGGACGGAGTCCACGAGATCAACGGTCAGCATCAGCAGCGATCCTTAGATGACGGGTTGATGAGTCCGTTACTCCTGAGCGGCGAATCCAGCGACGGATTTGCGTTTGCTGCGGCGTCAAGTGTACGCAGTCCGACACCAGAGCCAGAAGAGGGCGACGGGGACGGCGATATGGAGATGGCTTCTGCTGCAGATGGTGCAGATGAGGCGGAGGGTACTGTGCAAGTGGAAGAGGATACAACGGCGCCAGCTGAGACGATGCCAGCACGGCCCGTGACTGCGCAAGGCGATTACGCGACGGTCGAGCACTCTGATCCAGCGCATCAGTCGTATCTCGGTAGAGTAGACGAGCTCGATACAGGACCACTGGCTCCATCGCCTCTCGAAGAAGGATCGACGAACGGCCACTCGTCACCCGGTCTCAAGGGACACGGCCGGGGTGAAGAGACATCTACGCCCGCGCCTGGCACTGGAGAAGGGGGGACGATGGCGCCGCATGGCATGAGCGACAAACCGGTGCCTATCAGCAGTACGACGGTGGTATCAGATGAGGGAAGAGCGATAGCTAGCTTGCCGAGATCCAACTCTGAGAAAAGCCTTAATGATAGGTTCGTTAGTGCTAGCGCCGGTACGAGCAACGAGGATGTCAAGGAGGAGGAAACGTAGAATATTGCATTTGTTACCACGATCATACAGTGGGCAGGGGCTTTCATATAGCATCGTCGATTTGTTCATCATCAGCAAGCCGGAAGTGCAGATCATGTATGTCATGATATGCTATGGAACGACATTGCACAATTGGATGTCCGGTGACACTGCCGCGCGAATATGCGCTCACTGCTGCTTTCCGGCGATGAACGAGTACAATGCCAGATGCGTGTAATGCTTATGAATCAGGTATGGACTGACTATGTAATGCTCCACCTCTCTTCAGCCAAAATGACAAGTCACAGCCATCTTCCTGTACCCTATCTCATCCACTGTGCGACTTGACCTCGTCATCATGAACGACGTAGACTAATTGACAGAGCCCAATATCAGCTGATCGCCCATTATATGAGAAACTTGAGCCGACGCACCTCCAGCCCCATTGCCCGGCAGCGTAGCAAACGCCGCCTCGCGAAAGGCGTTATCACTCAAACTGGAATAATGGGAATAGCCCTTCCTGACTCGAGCGAGGAACGTGTCGACTCTATCTATAGGGACGAGGGAAACGACCGATCCGCCCCACCCGCCTCCTATCGCAGCTATCAGTCTAGTTTCACGCATTGACTTGACATAATACAGGATGGAGAAATGGTACTGACCTGTCATGCGACTGCCTATTGCCCCTGCATCGACACACACGCGCTGCAATTCGTCGACCCAAGGATGGGTGCACTCGTACACCTCCTTCATGCATTCGTGCGAAGCGTTGAGTAATTCACCAATCTTCTTGATGCCCGCTTCGGACGTAGCATCGGCACCGTTCGATTTCGCTTGTGAACAGTGTGAGGAGGTGGTGCTAGTAGAGGCAGAGGCAGAGGCAGAGATGGATTGGCATGTCTCGACGAATTGATGTACCCGCAGTGATTCCGTGAGAGTGTGGTATATCCGTTTGTGTAGGTGGAAGTGCGTTGCGCGGACTATTTTGGAACTTGATCAGTACTGGCGAAGAAGCGGACGGAGCGGAGATAAGACGAGCGACAAAGCGAGTCTCCGCCTTCCGTCGAGGATGGAGCGCAACTCGGACTCACTCTCTAGGAAATGCAAGTATGTCTCCTCGAATTCCTCCGCGCTCATTCCGGACGCAGCGATCATCTCTTCTCTCGTCCACCCCGCATCTCCGTCCTTCCGCAGTACCTCAATCGCTCCAAGGGCCTTCTCCAACAATCTCCCTTCGTCATTCTCCACTTCCTCCTCCGTCTCGTGCTCGTCGATTTGGCGCTTATCCAGACCATTAGGCTTTTGAGCCCACCAGGCCAAAACTTCTCTTAACCATAATCGACCTTTCCCTGCGCGCTCATCAAGTCCCCACGAATGCAGTAATATCCTCGTGGCGCACAGCACTTCTACCACTCGCAGATTGTAGTGTTCTGCCGCTGACGATGCTAGCGAGTGCGGAGCGAGCGAGTTGGTTATTACGATAGCGAGATTATGGGGGAGTGGTAGTGGCCTCGGATGAAGAGTGGGGTAGAAGGCTAGATGTAGGACATTGTAAGGGAGACATAGTACTGATGCGGATTGCTAGATAGCTCATGAATTAGCTTGAGCCTGACCAGTGAATGACACGCCGCTCACGTCCATCCCGCCGGTCCGAAGGCCCATTCGGTGCTCGCTGGCAATAGCGAGCTTGACGACGTCTTCTTTCGTTTTGCCCTTTTCCAGACCGTGCGCAACGAGGAATGCCAGCACGCTCGTGACGACAAATGCTGCTGAGCTCTGAAGATAGATGGAACATATTACCTGTTGTCAGCGTAATGACCATTGACAGAGCCTTGAGATAGAGGAACCCACGCTAAGTCCTGAGCCAGGAGGCACCGTACCAGAAACAAGCAAGTCCATCCCCACAGCCGTGACCTTGCTTGATCCCGAGCTCTCAGTAGATCCATTGGCTGCAGAAACAGGCAAGAGCTCCTCCAGACACTCGACGAGAACTACCCGGACATACTTGCCCCATCCACCGGCGTCCTTCAGACCCGCGTCCCAGCCATGAGCGTGAGAATGTGTGAGCTCGAAGGATGATGTGGGGTATGCTGGGTCTACGTTTGCCAAGGTGATTTGTGGGTTTGATTCTGGGTTTGAGCAAGTGGCGGGTCGAGGGAGGAGAGCTATGAGGATGTCTTCTTCCAGAGCGGCCGGTAGGACTGGCTGTGACGACGGGATTGAAGGAGCAAATGAATCAGCAGGGTGCTGAATAGCTCGAGAAGCTTGAGCTACTCACGAAGAGCGAGTAGTCCACATGTTCGCCCAGCACATTGACTCGGCCGGGCGCACGGACGATATGAGATGGCCTAGCGCCATAAGTGTGTTGGAAGGAATGTATGAGGTCGTTCCATCTCTTGCTGAAAGGACAAACGTTCCGCCTTGATATTAGCTTCGCTAGATTGGTCGAGCAGGTGAGACTGGACTAACCTTTCTCTGGAGACAGCAGCCGAAGAGGGATATATCTCTTCTAATGAAGTGTAGATGGGCACAGCGGCTTTTTCGGCCATTCTGACCTCTATCTATGGTTATATGATACAGTAACTGAGATACGCAGATGCAGGTATGGAGCTAGCAAATCTGTCGTGCTGTCGTGTGAGCATGCATCCTGTTGATGCTGTGGGTCCGCCAGCTAAGGGGTCCCGCAAAACTCTCAAAAGTCATGTGCAAACTCCACATGTCTCGCTAAATGCTACGCTGCTATGCTACTTACTGTATCAGTTGATCCGGTTTAACCGGGTACTCGAGTGTGGGTATTCCAAAATACATTTCTAGTGTCTTGTGCAATCCGGAGTTCGGTAGATCCCGGGCCGAATCTTGTGTATTTGCTCCCGTTACCCCGGATTGTCTATGGTGGTCATGGTATTGGTTGCAGCTTACATGACTCATATGAGAGTGAGATGGTTGGTCACTGGCGCATTATTTTGCAACTCTTTCGCGTTGGTTTCGCTACAGCCAGCAGAAGAGTAGGTGGTCTACGCTTGCATCAGATTGAGATAGCATTCGTCGATCACTTCCCAGTTCAGTTGTGAACAAGGTTTCAGCCGGGGTGTACAGTAAAGGTTGGTCTGTCAACATCAATATAAGTGTCTTGCATTCCGGAGCATCGCATGATTCCCGGCTCGTAGAGTCGCTCCACACTAGCTCAGAGCTTTGAGAATCTGTTGACCAATCAATGGAAGACTGTTATATGCGTTAAGCCAAGAGCGATCGACGCGCCACTGCTATCTATGTGGTAAGCGCACGAGTGAATCGTACAAAACCTGATAACCATAACCGCCGCGTCGCAATCATCATTTTCGCACGTTTATCTCTTCGTTGAGCTATCACGTTCCTTTCATCATCTCCCCCCTTTTCCCCCTTCGTCCCCTGTCTTTGTTGATCCTTTCACTATGTGCCGTTGATCCGCATTCCATTCTAGTCTATACATATCGAAGCGCAGTCACGCCTGTTTACGCGTTGTTCCAGTTCTCTTGTTGATTTCTCACCTAAGCGACAATATCGAGTTCGCCAATCCGTTCTATCAAGTACTCCACGGACTGAATCCGACATTTTATCATCACACAACATCTACAAGATCCAGCACTCGCTCAAGCGCATATCTCGTGACACTGCACGATGATGTCTGTCCCCCTCTCCCTTCCCCTCGTCCTACCCGTCCCACTCTTCCTCTCAATGTGCGTCGCGTACGCGATCCTCGCACCGCGCTTCAAGACCGAGCGACAACGAGCATATATCCTATCGGCCATATCGTCAATCACGATGTCTCTCATCTCACTCCCGTTCGTCTACTCGTACCTCACCCATGGCCTGAAACGGACTTTTGAAGTGGGTCAACATGGCTGGATGAGGAGTATAGGAGAGCTGGGAGTGGTCTTCTTCGGGACGTATTTGTTCGGTATGTCCCTCGTCTTCATCATACTCTGACAGTGAAAGGTGCTGATCAGACATCCATCTCTTAGCTGATGTGAGTCACTCAATTGACCATTCGTCAAGCGGCGTGTGGTCGTATGCTGATTGATGCGCTCGGTATACTGCACAGCTCGCAATCGGCTACGTCAAGTACCGTTCACAGGTCGGCCTTCTTACAGGCTGGATACATCATACGTGTGTACTCGAGGAGCCTGTCGAACACAGCTCATTCCTCTTTGCTGATTGAGAGTGTCAATCACAGAGTATACATCGGACTGATGATCTTCCTTCTCAACTCGCGAGTGACCCCGGTCTTCTTCATTGGCGCGATCATGGAAGTGAGCCTTGAGCCTTATTCTCAGCCTCATTCTCGAGAACATATCGGCGCTGACACAGCACACGATAGATCCCAACATTCGACTTGGCCATGTCCAACCTGTTCCCGGACATTCGAAACGATCTTCGATTCCTCGGATCATTCTTCCTCAGTCGAATCTTATTCAACGCTGTACTGCTCTTCGAGTGCGCCCGTCCATCCTCACGAGCGACAATGGACGGATCATGGGTACCAGCGGTCATGTTGACTCTTGCTGGAGCAATGCATGGCTCTTGGTTCCATGGTGGTGTCAGTGGATATCTCAAGCGACAATCGCGGCTTAGCGATAATAGTTCGATCGAACTTGCAGAAAACGGCGAGAGCGCAGAGATGGAGGTAGCTACCGACTCGGACCCCATTCTTGGCGCTGCAACATATATCGAGCCAGAAATACTCACTACGGCATTGCCGCCATCGACCTCGAACCCAGAGACTCCAGACGAATCGCCGCTGCTCACTCCGCGTACTCCGTCCCAAGGACCATTCCTCTTACCCACACTATCCATCCCCACTCTGCCCATGCACATCCCCACCATCCCTACGTTATCGGACATCACATCGGTCCTGAATAAGAACAAGGATCACTACAATTTCGATGCGGGCGCGTTCAAAGATGCCGTCAAGACCCGATGGGAGGAACAGCGCGGTAGGTTCACCGTCGGTCCGCGTACGAGTAGAGCGATGGGGTTGGGGATGGGGATGAACCTCGGTGGTCTCGGATTACGGAGAACGCGGAAGGACGACGGTGACGATGCGTTCGTGTCTGTGCGCGAGGTCTTGGCTGGGTAAGCTATCGTTCTTACGTTGAGTGTAAATCGTCCGCAAATAGATATAGAGGTGTATTAGAGGTTTCATAGAACAAGTGTAGGGCAGGTTGTGCAACAGGACTATCATGTACACCAGTAATGCTACATTCGCATCGAAGCCCATTATAAGTAGATGATACAAGGAGCTCAAAGTACAACCTATCTCTGAAGCAACTGCAGATTGAGAATATATGACCAAGACGATTGTCCAATGATCTACTCGAGCTCAGACGGCGTCGTGACCCAGATCCTTGTCCCTGAGCTTCGTCGCATGCCTCTTGAACATCCTACCGGTCAATCCACCCCATTTCTGATCGGCGATCTTGGTGATATCCTCATCCTTCGCTTCCTCCTCGACTTCAGCGCCCATGCCGTCCCCGTCCACGTCCTCGCGCCACCTCTCGAACCGATTCAGCTCCTCGCCTTCCAGCTTCTGCAATATAGATCCCAGGACCAGGATCTCCGCAAAGGTATTCCTGTACCGCCGTACTCTGCTCAACATGTCGAGTTGGGTTTTGGCAGCGGTCTGCTCGGTGGTGTTGGTGTGTCCCGCCTGCGCACTCTGTTTCTGGCTGCCCCCTTTATCTCCGTCGTTCACCTCTGCATTCGCCTTGTGCTGGTCAGAGGCAGTCTGTTCTTCCTCCCCTTGCCAGATCGCAAGCATGTTCGCGTCGTCGCCCCGCAATGCTCGCACATCCCGCATTTGCACTATCATCATCCATCGATAGTCAGCACGCGGCCACGTTCGTCCAAGAAGACTGCACCTGCATTGAGCAGGCTAGGGCAACCACTCACCGTTTCGGTCAGCCAGCAGCAACGTCCTGGCTACGCCCTTGTCCATGCTGTCCAACATCATCTGCCTAGCCTCGGCTTCGAGCTGGATCATCCGGTTCATCAACTGCTTCAACAAATCGTATTCCAGCTGGTGCGCCTCGTCCGATCCACTTGGGTCTACACCCTGATCTTGGTCATCTCCACTGTCGTTGTCGCTCGAGTGTCCCTCGCTCTGGCCGTCGCGGCCGTCCCGGTCGTCTGCAACTTGAGCTTCCTGCTGGTGATGCTCCAGATGATCGGCAGCTGCCTTGTCACGCTTCGCCCGATGATGCTTTCTTGGCTTTTTCATCAGGTCATCAACCTTCTTAGCATCTGCCTTGATCCTCCGTGCCGCATCGGAAAACTGCGCATCGGCTTTCTTTTTGCCCTCGCTCTTCTCAATTCCGTTCTTATCCTGAGTAGACTCTTCGAGATCGGGACCAGCGACCGTGTCCTCCGAGTCTCGCATCGAATCGGAGTCGGCACCTTCGCCCAGAGCAGTAGCATTGCCTCCGGCGACGTCGGCACTTTGTCGCTGGGATTGCGGTTTCGTTGAGTCACGATTATTCTCTTCATTCGAAGCTTCCGATTGCGAGCCGTCATGACCCTCGTCATGCGCACCATCGTCGTTGTCATCGGTGTCGCCCATAAGTCGTTTGCGCATATCGCCGTATGAATCATGATACTGCTGGATGAAGTCGGCATGGGGTTTGAATGCATCTGGCGTCCGTTGTCGTTCAGCGAGAAACGCTTCGCGCGCAGCGCCTCGTTCAGAGTATGTGCTCAACTAAGGCAAACCGTCAGTCATCGTAGCCTTCACTGGTTTCGCTAGGCACTTACCAAACCGGTGATGGTCTGCACCGCGAACGACGTAACGATGGGTACGGCCATCAGAGCGTAAACGATGAATACAACACGTCCGGCTGGTTGGACAGGTTCGAAGTCGCCAAACCCCTACAAGCGGCATAAGCTCATGTAAAATCACAATCGGTAGGAGGGTCACTCACGATAGTCAATGACAAGATCATACAGGTGTACACGGCATCGCTTCAGACCAGTTAGCACGTACAACAAGCTGGTATAAGCGGCTCACCCGTAAGTCCATCCCTCAATGGAAGAGAAAAGAGCAGCACCAATGACCCAGAAGACGATGAGGGACAGCGCGCTCCACATGAGATCGTACATCTGGCTCATCCTGCGCAGTATCAATGGCGGGTCAGATACAAGCGCTGTTGGGTGATCGATGACACTCACATCTCCTCCTTCGAGTTGATCTGATGAATTAAAGCCATCTCCTCCGTGAGACCAGCTCGGGGACGACGAACATTGGCCTCGCGATGCATGGCCCCTTCGAACCTTCTTCTCCACCTATCCCGTCGTTCCTCAGCACGAGCGCTGATGAAGCCGATGATCAAGGCGATCTCGTTACCCAATTGTGAGATGGTGAGGACTGCGAATGGGAAGATGAGGACTTTGCCGGCTGTGGTGGTTGGCGCGAAATCGCCAAAACCTATCGTCAACGCAGCTTGCACACTGCCGTAGAGTGCTGCAACGAGGATCGGCAGTCAGTGAGAATGCTTTGCGGTTATATGGCTTTTGGGAGCGAACTCACCATCCGTGTACTTCCAGTTTTCAAGCTTGCAGAAGACCAGACTTTGAATACCCAGAACTCCGAAGAAAAAGGTGACGGACAGCATGAACCGCCGTCCCTCCGATCGGACCTCGCTACTGTCATGCTTTTCGTTTCCAAATGCGAAGAAATAATGGAGAAGTAAAGCGATAGAGATGATACCGGCGTCAATGACGGACACGACTGCGCACCAAAAGCCTTCATCGTACGAGTATCCTTCGCCGTTTCGCGTTAGAATACCGAAGATGATCAAGTTGACGACTGCCACGATCGTCTTGGCTACCCAGAGTATCATTGACCAGCTAAGGGCACATAAGTAGTCAGCCTTAGCCCAGCGCGACAAAGACCTGTTTCGTCAGAAGGATTTGGTAACAAACCGGGTCATATGCTTCCACCAATAGTCGGACTTGGCAGAAAATCGAATCACTAGGAAGATGTTCGCCATGACATTGAGAGCCAACCCGATAGCAGACAGAATCAAGTTGGCTTTGGGGTCGGGTTGCTCCACGCCATCTTGAGTGTACCAATGTTGCTGTGGGTCGGTTTCGCATGAGAAATCAGCATGGTCCTCGATACAGAGCTGATCTTGCAAGATGGTTTTGGAGGAATCAAGCTCACGCTGAGTCCAGGGATGTCCAGCAAGGTGGCCAGGGGTGCCAGGATAGCAGCTATGAGCGGACAGTATTTGGCGAATCCCATGAAATGCCTTTTGGAGATAGCATATTTAGGCCAATTGGCGATCTTTGCGACATTCTCGTCGTCCTTGGCGTCCTGCTCCTCGTCTTGCTGTTCATCCGACTTTTCGGCTTTTCTGCCCTGTGCGCCACTGCCCGCTGGATCGCTGGACATCTTGACGTCTCTGTCCTTCTGATGCCGCCGATGCGAGCGGGAACGTGACCGTGACCCCGACCGTGACTGAGAGCGGGACGACTGCTGATGTTGATGCGGATCTTCTTCATCTCCCTCTCGGGCCCTGCGTCGGCTCGGCATGACGGCGATGCCTAGTTATGTAGTAGGTGAGCTGATGTGTGGTTTCCGTGCATGAGCAGTCAATTAAGATAACAGCATAGAAGGAATGCGGTGTTATGACAGGTGACAGGTGACAGGTGATATCATCATTGTTTGTGAAAAGATCTGTTCAGTTTTCGTATAATTAAAAGCCCAAGTGAGACGGCGTACATCACTCTTATCACTACTGCTGACGTCAGAATCAGAGGCGATAGAAGGAAGACAGAACACCACGTGGGTTCCGCGTGTCAGGAATAGTGTGAATACGACTGGAGTGATTAGATAGCAGTCTCGGATCCGAGAGTACTCGTAGAGCGATTCTCTTGTGTAACGAGTAGAATATCGAGCAGTGCAGCAACAGCTCATGTCAAATAATCATGAACAGTACACTACTCTTTTAGCTCACCCAGTCATTTCAACTTCAACAAGACTCGGGTAATACGGCACAGTCGATCACACTTGCTGCGATCCAGCTGAACTCAGAACCGACTAATAATTAACCACTCTATCGAGTACACAGATATAGCAGCATACGAGATGCCCTCGCAAACGCTCCCGAAACCGCCCACGACGATCATCGTGGCAAGTCAGAGAAAACAGAACATCGCCTGTGATTCATGCCGAGCCAAGAAAATACGGTGCTTGCGAGCAAGCAAAACAGAGATTGTACGTCTCCATCTCTCCTCCAACGGATACGATTGCTACAATTGACAGAGGTTATGGGTGCGCAGTGCCAGCAATGCGCAACGAAGGAGCTCGCGTGCACGAGCGAGTACATCGATTCGCTCAAATCCGCACCAGAGGGAAAAGGAAGATTGGGGAATCGTAAGGTCTCCACGATGACTTCAGCTCTAGGGAACGATAGCGAGTCGTACGAAGCTCAAGCGTCCGGAAAGCGCAAGAGGCGCAAGACGACCTCGCCCACGACATCATCCTCTGCTTCACTCCTCCCTACTCCTCAATTATCTGCGGGAGAGCTTCCGCTCTGTAATGGTGTTTCGTTTCCACCCGACGTCCCGCTTTCCGTATACGGGAATGGCGATGCGGAGAGCAGCGCGATGGCCAGTCGACGAGAATCGCTCGAACCATCGATATATGGTTCAGCGCAGCTCGCGTGAGTTCACATCCTCCGCAAACTGCTCTGCAGATGACTGACTTCCGCGCCGTTATAGCAATAGTCATCCGAGCCTTTGTCCTTCGGTGTACAATACCTCGCTAGCGCTCGGGCTGGCCACTACTCCTAAATCCGCACGCGACAAGCAGCTCGATCTTCTCCGATATCTCCTCTCGCCCTACCCGGTTCTCACGCCGCAGTACGGCTATACTGACTCTGACAGTCTCACCGCTCACCAACCCTCAGAGTGTCTTTGGGAAGAGGATGGAGGCAGAGTGTGGCTCGAACAGCCCAGCGAGTCCCATTTGACTCTCGATGATCCCACCATATTGCGAAAGTAAGTCCCGCTTTTACTGGTCTTCAAGTCGGTCCCGCGGTTACAGCACGCTGATGACATGGAATCAATGCTCAGGTTAGCGGAAGAGCTATTGGAGCAGTACCTCTCTATAGTGCCACTCCGTCTTCCGGTCCACTCACCAACAGACATCCGAGGCAGATTCCACTCACCAGACATGGACCCTTCTGGTCCTCTATCCGACGCGCTACTCGCGGTAATACTAGCATGGGGCGCTCGTCTGTCTGACGATCCCGTCCTTACTCAAGATGCGAAGGAGTGCGCTCTTGGCGCAGAGCTGAAAAGAGGAAGTAGGATCACACGATTACTTGTCATCAGAGCGAGAGAGATAGTGGAGTCCACCAAGATTTTCCGGATTGCCAGTCTGGAGAATGCGCAAGTTCTTTTCCTGCTAGAAGGTGTATTGAGCCGTAAGTACATTATTGTTGGAGAACCACTCAAGCAGCAATTACCTAACGTGCCTTCCCAATTGGCAGAAGAAATCGTCGGACCGAAACGTAAGCTGACCTGCAGACGATATCCTGCATACAAGCTTGAGCTCATTGAAGTGTACAGGAAGCCAAGGCTTCTACGCCGACTGCGCCGTCCGACATTTGCAGACTATACATGAGGATTCGTCGAGAAAACCGACCACTGACGACACAAACGCGACGCGCATCGAGTCGTCTCTGCTCTGGCGAGCACTGGCTGTCTCAGATGCGGTACGCTCTTTATTTTGTAAGACGAAGCCGGCTTTGTAAGTCATACATTGGCACAGGCACGCGGGAGGTGATGAGGGCTGAGATACTATGACGGAAATAGTGACGATGACGACTATCTTGGGCACTTGTCTGAGTCCGAGAGCGGAGTCGACGTTCTCGCCCAGCTACTGTCGACCTGGTCCGACGAGCAGGACACTCCACGAACCACTTCTTACATTGCGGTAAGTCATCCAGATCTGCACGTCTGGTCTCGAACAGCTGGTGCTCATTCCATTTCTTCAACGACCTAGACCTGGCTCAGGAGCCAAGCGCGCTACGCTACCCTGTGTCACCAACTCTATCAATGCGTCTTCTCTCCTCGCGCCATCCGAGACGGTCCCATACTACCTTCACTCCGTGACATGGTCCAATCGCTTACATTATGGAGAGACACATTTCTGCCTCATGTCGGCGTGCCGGTACAGTGGCCCGAAGATGGCGACTTTTCCTACGTCGTGATGGCATCTGCTGCGGATATCATGTATCATCATCTCTGGGTAGTCCTCGATCGTGGTCTAGACGAGCGAGACGAGCGGGGCATGACGGAAGCGGAAGAGGACGAGCAAGGGGGTACGGAGCTCATACTGGGGCGTGTGAGGAATGAAGGGGAACATGCTGCTCTGCGCATCGCGGCGTTGGTGGCGGTATTGACCGAGAACAATTATCTGCGTCTAGACCCGTACGTCCTCATCCATCTTTCTAAAAAATGGCGTGGACTGGCTCTGACTGTAAGTGTGTACGTCGGACGTGACGCAGATTGGTGATCTATCACGCGGTATATGAAGCGGGGCAACACCTCGCTCGGAGAGGGAGAGACGAGTGTCTAGCGTGCATAGCGGGACTGAGGCAGTATGCCCAGTCTTTCCCTGCCGCATGGGAGAAGAGCAACCAATTGCACGAATTGTACTTGTCAAGACGTTCGACTGGCCTCGATCCGGGCTCGGCACGGAACAGCACTCGCACCACTACGGCCTCGATGGACACACTCGTGTCCGCGTCCACTGTGACATCGATGTCCTCAATGGGAGACTCGTCCCTGTCGCTAGTCAGCGGTAGCGCAGCGTATCTGGGAACGACGATGACCCCTATCTCTTTAAACGCAAGTCATCAAAGTGATCTCGGCTCGACATCTATGCCGGAATTGCCGTACACAATATCGTTGGAGCAGGCATGGCCGTCGGAGCAAGTCCCCTCGCTTGCTTTATCGCACGACCCACGATGTCAGATCCCACAATTCGATTGGCTTGATTAGGTCGGCGTAGATCAGTGAAGTCAGTGGGGAGGTGAGGAGAATGTGTAGATGTAAAGTGCGATGGCTATGGATGCGCAGAGGATCCAGAACTAGCCGGCGAGGATGAGTCTGTGCGGAGCCTCCACTTTGTTGCTTGCTTATGTATGTTGTATTGGATCAGTACCCATGGTCGATCAGACATGTACCAGCGTGTATTCCACGTACGCCGAGTTGTTAGAATGCGATGAACTCTCAACAGGATCGGCTATGCAATACATCTCCATCATCCACTACGACCCGGGAACCATATCATTTCGTATAAGAGCAGATACCGTCCCTTAGATGTCAGCGACCTCCCTCAGACGCCTGATGGTGGATCGGACAGTGGCGGCGGAAGGGGTACCGAAGGTGTATGCTCCACCGGCGAAAGTCTTGGCGCAGCCCTTGCACTTCCAGATACCGACGGCGGTACGCTTGACGGCGTTCTGCGGAGGGAGCGAGTGGCGTCAGCTGCGAGCCCTATCGAAGATATTCCTCTATCTGATTTGGTCTATCGGATGATAGATGATATATGGGAGGTGTAGTGGAGTGCAGTATAGTGGGGTGTAGTGAGAGAAGAACGAGAGACTAACCTTGCCACAGCTGGGGCATGCGTATCGGGCATGTTGAGTGATTTCCATCTTCTTAACGCTATACACCGGAACGACATCGACGACGACGCATCAGCTTCAATCCCTCTCCAAGCGCTTTGATCCAACGCAGAGTAGAAGCAGCACTTACGTCTTCCTCAAAGAGGCACCGTAACGGGTACCGTACTTTCCGGTGACACCGACCTTTTTTGTTCGCTTGGTCTATTCAGAGTGAAGAGGGTCAGTACGAGTAGCCATAAACATTTGTTCCGTGGCTAGGTAGACACAAGGACATGGACATGGACATAGACACGGGCGGAATTTGATGGATAGATTCGATGGTTCGTTGGTTGCCGGATAGGTCGAGAGCATGTTGAAAGGTAGTGCGATTGTCGAAGCCCTTCAGTCCCCCAGTGCGCCAGACTAGCTATACTCCTCACATCCCCGCCATGCACTCTCTGCCCTCCATGTTGTCCTATGTCCTTTGTACTCTCCCATCACCCCTCCGCCCACAACCCACATCAGCTAGAAAGTCGTCGATATGTCGATAATGGTTTGTCGAATCCGGTCGAACAACGAAAAGCACAACGCCGTGCACACCACCATGTTCGTGTCCACGTCCATGTCCATGCCCATGCTGTTTCGATAGAGGTACGACAACTCACCATTTTGTTAATTGATCTACTTGATGGATAAAGAAGAAGAACTTGTTCTAGTAAGTGTTGAACAAAAGTCTGCAGACCCGCAAGCAGGGTGCGAGGTGCCAGTGCGAGAGTGTGAGTGTGCGAAGCCAGAGTGTCAGTCTGCAGTGCAGTGCAGCAAACCCACCGTAAGCAGAGCTGCACGAGCGAGACTCTGGCTTACATCGAGTGTAAAGGGCCGGCGTATTGCGTATTACCGCTGCGGCAGATGTGGCAGCATGGCCGACGAGGATCGGTGTAGGGGTTAAGCAATGTATCAGTTTTAAAGCCGACTAAAACGAAGACTGACCAGTCTTTCTTCCGCCCCCCAAATAGATTCCGCGCTGAGCCTGATAAAGTAGGTTGCAATTGTGTGGCTGATCATGACAGGCGTGGTGATGAAGATAGCGCCATTCGCCATCGTTTGATGCAGCATAACCGACCAGTGCACGTTTGCCCTGCGCCGAGACGGTAAAATCCGGCTCCATACTGGATCAACCTGCTAGACAAGGCCAACGACATGTCGCCGAACCCTACACCCTCGCGTATTCCGCAAGCTACCAACTCCCCCCGACCTATCCCGACGCCGAACCTGAACAACCTATCTTTACTATCTGAATCCTCGACCGGTTCATGGGAGCGAGGCAGGATGCACGGGAACGCCAGATCACCTCCGACGCACCCTACTCTCCTCGCCGACTCGTTGGCGTCTGGCGCAGGAGCAGGTCCTCAGCCTGCGACGCAGAAAGCCTGGCCGGCAAATCGCGGTCTTAGCTCGCCCAATCCTGCGACGGGAAGACAAAACTTCCCTCTAGCTTCCGCACCCAGTTACCAGAGACAAGCTAGAGAAGGGTATGGCTTCCGCCCCACTTCCGGACAGACCACTCCGACGCATACGGGCCAAGGCGCAGCCCAGTTCCCCTTCACTGCTGTGAACACTGCAAGCGGTGGTAGTCGTGGCACCGGCGCAGCCTCTCCTCAACAGCCACGTTCAAGCTCGGCAGCTCCGGCACCAGTACCAGCACCGGTAGCTAGCTCGAGCAGAACAAGGCGCACTGCTGAGCGAGACGACGACGATATGGACCATATGCCCGATGGCCAAACGGTCGAAGAGCTGCGCAAAGGTGTGCGAGCAGAGCTGGAGAAGAATGGGTTGATCGAGGCTGCGAAAGGCGTCGTGCAGGAGACGGGTGGGATCAGTGGTATTGCCGATGAGGACGGACTGGGTTGGCCAGGTGCGTCGAAGTCATGATTGCTCAACTGTCTCTGAAGAGCACTAGAGACGTATAGCTGACTATCATCCTTCTGCTTCTCACGGAATAGCCAAATCGACACATCTGCGCTTACACTCCACACCACAAGAAAAGTCTGACAATCTCGCCTTATTATCCTCAGCGATCCGCACGGTCCTGGAATGCATAGGCGAAGATCCCGATAGAGAAGGGTTACAGCGGACGCCGGACAGATATGCAAAGGCTCTCATGTGGATGACCAAGGGATACGAGGAACGATTAGTCGACGTCATCAACGATGCGGTCTTTGCGGAGGATCACGACGAGATGGTTATTGTGAGAGATATCGAGGTGTTCAGTCTGTGTGAACATCACATGGTGCCGTTTACCGGGAAGGTGCGTGTCATGCATCAGTATTCTGATGAGCGTGACTGATCAAGTAATTTTTGCTGTACCATGACAGATCTCTATCGGCTACGTACCCAACAAACTGGTCTTGGGCCTCTCCAAGCTCGCACGCATAGCAGAGACCTTCTCGCGCCGACTGCAAGTCCAGGAGAGGTTGACGAAGCAAGTTGCACTCGCTGTCGAAGAGGCTATTCGTCCACGAGGAGTGGCTGTCGTCATGGAGGCATCGTGAGTGTCACTGCACGTCGACTGATATAGTCGCGGGATGCTGATCAGCTGAAACCTCCTCCCCGTCACAGCCACATGTGCATGTCTATGCGCGGCGTCCAGAAGCCCGGAGCTACCACTGTGACTAGCACGATGTTGGGCTGTTTCAGATCACAGCAGAAGACTCGGGAAGAGGTGAGTTGTATCTACCTGCACTCCTTGTCCTGTCGCTCACAAGTACAAATAGTTCTTGACTCTCATTCGGACACCGAGCGCAACAAGGCGATAGCTGGGGAGTGGGGACACGGGAGAAGGAGCCCAAGATTATCATTGTGTGACCAAAACAGCATTTCAACAACACTGTAATAAATATATACTCATACATCTTGTATCAATCATCCGCGCATTCAACAGCGCAAAGCAACATCTCGGAGCATGTAGATTGTAGATGGATGTAATGTCTGACTGCACTTATACATATGCATGTCAAAGCATCCCCCGTCTATATGTGTATCGTGTGTGATGGGTTGCAGCAGCGCCTATCTAGGTTGCAATTAGGCGCCGTAAGACCCGAATGAGGAGATAGCCGGTAAGAAGGTGGAGGTGAATCGCTGCTGCCATCGCATGTACGCATGGAACAACAGAACCGCGTTTACACGTCGATATACTGTACCGCTCGCCCGCACTCGTGTCAGACTCTCATTCCGCGTTCCACACTCGGCTCGTTGTTCGACTTATGCTAGCTCGCGGTTCTATCAGATACCAGCAGAGTATCTTCAGGACACAACGAATACAACGATCGATCACCGCATCAGCGATCCAGGCTTCCCGCTCATATTCAGTCAACCGTACTTCCCTCAACGCAAACTCTGTTCTCAGCAGCGTGAGAAGGATCCCATCGATGTGATATGCCAGAGCTGATAGTTGCGTTGATGCTCTGTAGTCTTCCTCTAGCCGTCTACTCTTGCGCAACACTCCCTGCACTCCCCTGACCCCACGCAGAACACTCTGTATGTGTCGACACGCTAGCGATCCAGAGCTCGAGCAATCGGGACTCCCCGGTGGCCCTGCCGAGGCAGCGACGCCAAAGTCTCCGGACGAGTACCGCCTGCCTACCGATGTCTATCCCAAGGTGAGCCACTGGCATTCTCCAACACGCTATGTGTATGTTTCGCTGATGCAGTGCGCCGTATACAGCACTACGACCTAGTGTTCAAGACGGACCTCGAGTCCTCTCCGCCCAACTTCTCGGGCGAGGCTATAGTCCACCTGGACGTTCACGCCGACACGTCCAAAGTCGTGTTCAACATTCACCCATCTCTGAAAGTAACCAACATCGCCATATCCTCCTCAGACCTCAAGACCACCTCGGTCGTCCCGCTCTCAACGGATAAATTGTCTTTTGACGAGGAGCAAGAGAGAGGATCTCTCGATTTGAGCCAGTTGCCTAGCGGAGGACTCAAGGCGGGTAGTAAGGATGTCAAGCTCTTCTTCCGCTTCGAGGCGGAGCTCGGAGGTGGCATGGCTGGATATTACAAGTCCGAAGGCGATGCCGATGAGAGCGGCAAGAAGCCCATGTGAGTATCGCCTTTTCCAACAAGACAAGAATGAGCTTCCTCGCTGACCCCTCTTAGCTATGCTTTGACTCAATTCGAGGCTACAGCAGCTCGACGCGCTTTCCCGTGAGTCTGTCAATGGCAATGCCGCCTTGACTATACTGATATTCTACACAGATCATGGGACGAGCCCCTTCTCAAGTCCACTTATACCATCTCATTGATCACTCGCGACAACCTCGTCGCTCTGGCCAACATGCCCGAAGTGTCGTCCAAGCCTTGGAAGGCGCCATCGAATGCTTCGCCCGATAACGTCCTTTCCGACGGGTACGAGCTTGGCTCTTTGCTTGGTGGCTTGTCTGCTGTCGGTAAAACCGAAGGCAAGACCGAAGGCAAGACAGAGGGAAAGACGGAGAGCTCTAGCAGTGACTCGGCTTGGAAGATCGTCAAGTTCCAGGAGAGCCCGAAGATGAGCAGCTACCTCGTCGCATTCGCTACTGGACACTTTGCTTCTCTCGAAAGCGAGTACAAGAGCTCGGACGGAAAGACCGTCCCACTCAAGATCTATGCTACTCCCGACTCGATCAACCAGGCCCAATTTGGTCTCGATATCAAGAAGTGGGCTTTGCCAATCTACGAAGAGGTGTTCGACATTCCCTTCGCCTTGCCCAAGCTTGACACTTTGGTTGCACACGATTTCGATGCTGGAGCAATGGAGAACTGGGGTCTGATCACGGGTCGTACCACCGCATACTTGTATGACCCGGAGAAGTCTTCGCTCGCCGCCAAGAAGCGGGTCGCTGTGGTACAATGTCACGAGCTCGCCCACATGTGGTTTGGTGATATCGTCACTATGAAATGGTGGGACAACCTCTGGCTCAACGAGGCATTCGCCACTATCATGGGTGAATTGGTCATTCCCGACCGCATCTGGCCCGAATGGAACGTCCGTGCCGAATTCCTAAAGACTCATTTGCAAGGCGCTCTCGAGCTCGATTCGCAGCGTTCTTCTCACGCTATCGAGGTTGAGTGCCCCGACGCCAACAAGATCGGCCAGATCTTCGACGGCATCAGCTACTCGAAGGGTGCTTCGGTCCTTAGAATGCTGTCTGGTGTCGTCGGCGAAGACAAATTCCTCAAGGGTGTCTCGATTTACCTCAAAAAGCATGTGTATGGCAATGCTGAGACCAAGGATCTTTGGGAGGGTATCTCCGAAGCTTCAGGTCTCGACGTTGCGAAGATCATGGCGAACTGGACGCTCAAGGTCGGATTCCCCGTGATCAAAGTCGAAGAGCTCGGCGATGGCAAGGTTAAAGTCACTCAGAACCGTTTCTTGTCTACTGGCGACGTCAAGCCTGAGGAAGATGAGACTATTTGGTATGTCCCTCTTGAAGTTGCGACTCTCAAGGACGGCAAGATCTCCGTCGACCACAAGTCTGTCCTCTCGGAGAGAAGCACTACGATCGAGCTTGCGTCGAATGACTCTTTCAAGCTCAACTCGAAGACCGTCGGTGTCTACCGCGTCCAGTACTCGCCCGAGAGACTTGCGCAGCTCGGCAAAGACGCTTCAAAGTACACCTTGGAGGACCGAGTCGGTCTCGTCTCCGACGCTACGGTGCTTGCTCGAGCTGGCTATGCCAAGACTTCTGGTTCACTGAGTCTCATCAATGAGCTGGGCAAAGAAGAGACAGAGTTCTTACCGTGGGCGCAAATCGGTACTGGCTTGGCTCGCTTGGTCGCAGCATGGTGGGAGCAACCCGAGTCCGTTCGCAAAGCTGTGGACAAACTCCGTGTCGCATTGTTCAAGCCTCTCGTCGAGAAGTTGGGCTACGAGCACGGTCCGAACGACGCTCCTGACGTAAAGGAATTACGAGAGCTGGCAGTCTCGACGGCAGCAGCGGCAGAAGACGCCGACGTTCTTGCCGAGCTCAAGAGACGGTTCCAGCCATTCCTCGAGAAGGGAGACGATTCTCTCATTCCTCCAGACTTGCAACGATCCATCTACGCCCAAGCTGTCAAGCATGGCGGCGAGGCAGAGTACGAGAAGATCTTGGCGACATACAAGAAACCGCAGAACCCCTCGACAAAGGTCGATGCCATGTACGCTCTTTGTGCCCCGAGAGACGAGAAACTCATCGAGAGGACTTTCAAGATGCTCGATGATGGCTCGGTGAAGGATCAGGACTTGTACATCTTCTTCGTGAGTCTAGTCAACGCTACTTTCGAGCCTCGTCACTCGCACTGGAACATTTACTGACTCCTTGCTTGACACGCCTGACAGTTCGGCTTAGCAGGTAATCCCAAGGCGAGGCGAAGTGTGGCAAAGTACTTCTTTGAGAACTACGACTCGGTCAGTCCTCTATCTCCAACATGCAATGGAAACAATTATTGACTTGTTCGAAATACAGCTGTACAAGCGCTACGCGGACGGTTACGGTATCAGCTACTTGATCAAGGGCGCGTTCAGCTCTTTGACCAGTCAGAAAGACCTGGAGGAGATCCAAGCCTTCTTCAAGGATAGGGATATCAGGAAATTCAAGTTGCCCTTGTCGCAGACTTACGATTCGATCCAAGCTGCCTCCGACTGGATTGAGAGGGATGCAACCGATATTGAGCAGGTGAGTTGCATGATATGACGCAAGAGGATGACTGCTGATGCGCAATGACGATTTACAGTGGCTCAAGGATAACAAGTATCTTTGAACGCTCCCTATTTTGCCTGGTGGCGGCGAGAATAAAAGAGAAAAGTCAGCGGACAGCAAAGTCGAGTAATCGCTCTGAGTCATGTCGAAGTCATATGAGATAAGTAGTCAATGCAACTTCTGAATCCTGGCACTCCTTCGACCGTACATGAGTGCATGGAGGTGATATCTGCCGCCATAGGAAAAACGTATCATAATGCATGGTCACCATATCACCGCAAGCTGGCAGCCCGTCCTAACTCACAGCACGTGGGCCCACCGTACTCTGACGGCCGTTGTATGGAATGTCCTGTTCGAGTAGCGCGTGAAGCTTAATGCTCTGTGGTACGAGGCGAACGACTCCGGAAAGGGAAAGTCCATCTTCGAGCAAACGTTGTATCCTTGGCCTTACCACTCTGCTTCCCTTCTCCTTCTGCCAGTTGTTCATCTTGCTGCCAAGCAGGCAGAGCGGGCTCGCCCACACCGTCCAATTCAGCAAAATTCACTCTGCCCGCCTGGCCGCGGAGCTGCAGCGAAACTCGATCCGCGTCGAATCCAACCGCGCCTCGTATTGGTACTTGCACTGCCAATTGCGGATCGCTCGAAATCGCTCCTGTGATCGGCGAGTGGAGTTCGCCTTGCGACGATGTGTTCTCGTTATGAGGGTCTTCGGAACAGTCCGGACTGGGAGGCGGGGTCGAGGATCTCAAAGATGATCCGATCCATGCTTTCAAGCTCGATAAAGCCCCTCGAGGCTTCGACTTGTACAGCGTGAAACTGCTAGTCAAGCTTCTGCGCTTTGAAGAAGGATATGTGACAGAGCGTTGCAGCTCAAGACTGCCTGAGCTCGGCCTTGTTTCCTTGGCGCGATGGGCAGAGGAACCAGTAGTGTGACTTTGGCACGTCTTGCCTATCCACCAATTCGATATCAGCGTTCATCCACCTTCCGCACCGCCGTACAGTGAGATCAGCCACCGCCACTGACCACTCGCTTGGTCCTGCCCAGCCTTCGCTACTCTATTCAGGGTGCATCTAGACCCTTCCCTCACATCGTCGGCATTCTTAGCCTCATTCCCGTCAGTTTGCTTGTCTAGCACCTCTCGCAGCCGTCCTGTAGCGGTAGACGGGCTGTATTGCATCTCCGAAGAAGAGGTGGTCACAGTCTGGTGCAAGTGCTCTACCGTTTCCGGAACGCTTGGGCTTGGTAAGGTAGGTGACACAGATCTGTTATAACTACTCAGCGAAGGGTGGATCGACGCCATGGAGATTTCAGACAGTATTAGGGAAGTGTCCTCGTCTTCGTCAATAGGTGTCGTAGGCGAAGCAGTGGCGATTGGCGAAGATCGACTCGAAGTGGATAAGGTGCTTGCTGGACATGATGCGATTGGCGACGAGGTTAGAGAGAGGGCGTTGGACATACTGAGAGGATCAGCGGCGACGAAGCCGTCGCGTGGACGAATCGTGATATCGGAGTCTGTCGACTTGCGCCTGTGACATGGAAGTCGGAACGTCGATATGTTGGGATCCGGCTGGTCGGTCATCCACGAAGCGGGCGATGGGTGCAGGGTGTCTGAGTCGGTGCGCCTGAGTGGACTGTGCTTTGACTCGAGGGAATCGGAACCGCGCCTGTCGCGCTCTGCGCGCTTGGCCCGTATGCGCTCGTTCTCAGCGAGGATGAAGCTGGATTCCGGGGCTGAACTGTACCCGACGAGGTATGGTTCATTATGGACTGCTTGCCAAGCTTCCATGAAGGCCATTTCCTTTTCCAAAGCCTTTTGTTCTCTCCTCGCGCGATGTCGGGCCTTTCTCGCCTCTCGAGTCTCGGTGGCTTGGTCGTTGTTCTCGTGTGCGATAGGGATGATGCGCTCAATCTCCTCTGATCCTGTCGGACTAGAAGGTGGGGTAGAGGTCCTTGACGAGTCGGACGGAGCCGCGGGATAGCATGGTTCGTCAGTGAGTCTGTCGGGCGAATTGAGTTGCTCCTTGAGAAAGGCAAGAACACCATCTTGGTCCGGCCACCTATCGTTTGGCAGAGTGGGAGTGACGACAAATGACCGTGAGGGATGAGGACTGCATTGCGCTCTGGCTCTGAATGGATCTTGGTGAAAGTCGTCCTCCACCTCGTCGTAGTCGCTGAGCAAGAACGGGAGGGAGGGGCGCGAAGGTGGGAGGGGAGAAGAGTCGGGCGTTATCAAGCTACTGGAAGCTGGCGAGGACGTCGTCGAGTACGAGTACGAATACGAATACGGGTAGGCGAGAGAAGGAGAGGGAATGGGACTTTGCCTGTACCCGTTTACACCGACATGATCGAGGCGCAGAGTGTCTCGTTGATCAAAGGTCGACATGGCGTCGTGTGTTTCCAGGGAGGGCAGCGGGGAGTAGAGGAAGTTGAGGTTGAAATGTGTCGAGGCTGATTGAGCTATGGCCGTGTATCTCGTTTGGATTGTAGGAGAGGCGAAAGCAGGTATGCTTTGGAACTACCGATGATCTTGGGAATGAGGGGGGAGGGGGGGTTAGTGCGATAGAAACACGGTAGAGAACGATGAAGGAAGACAAATACGTCAAACCGCCACTCGTCGTTCGTGAGTTGTTCGTTGTGGTAGTGGTGGTAGTGGTGAATGAAAGAGCGAAGGGCGAAGAGTGCGATGTCCAATCATCACCCGATTGCCGGCTCTGCAGTTGCGTTCGTGTCTGTGTGAATGGGTCAATTCAGTTCAGTCAGTCTCGAGTCGATAGGCGATAGGCCAATAGGCCAATAGGTCAATAGGCCAATATGGCTATGTAGCGATGAAGCGACAGGACGGCACGACGGTAGCGAGACAGAGGTTAACCTTGTGCGCCACTATCGATTGAGTTGTTCACATACGGTAGTAGAAGCAAAGAGCTGGATTCGTTATTGATGCTATTCGCACTGTACTATCGTCACCTCGCATGTGTAAGCTGAGGCGAGGCATCAGCTCATCAGCGCATCAGAGCGTGCTGTATGTCGACTATCGAATACTGAATCACCGTACGCTCACTATATCGAACGATATGTGCCGAGTTCCTTTTTGTATCGTACACAGATCAGCGAGCAAGCAGCAAAGCGTAATGCATTCGAGACAGGGATCGATGTTCATGGCCAGCTCTCATACACCATCTCTACCTACATTTTATCATTTTTTCTCTTTCACGAGTATTGATGGACATGATACCATCATCGGCGGCACTTGCACTATGAGACAGGGTGGAGTGTATTACCCCTGTTTCATCCTTACTACCCTGGACCATATCGTGGCATCTTATCGGTATCTCCTCAAACGTATATCTATCACACATGTACACGTACATGTCATATGCATACTGTACAGCGAGCATACATAGCGGTGTAGTATGGTGACAGTGACAGTGACAGCTCACCAATCTTGAATATCATCGTCAGCCAAAAACTCCTCTTCCTTATCCTCCACTCCCTCGACCCCGCCTCCGAGCTCATCCTCGTCCCAGCCAGAATACCGCTCCTCTTCCTCTGCTCCAGCTTGCTCTTCGAATCCTTCTTCCGAGACGTCCTTGGCTGTGAGTTCACCTGTGCCGAACGACGATGTCTGTAAGGACGAGTATGGTGGCAGACAGAGCGATTGTGCGGATGCTGGTAAGAGGGGGCCTATTGCGTTCATCGTTTCAGCGATTTCATTGCGTTCCCAACTTCCAGCCGGAAAGGACAGGACGTACGCTTCGATAGACTTTGAATCTTCACCATCATCGGGATCATCTCCCCAGCCAATACGCTCTTTGACATCACTCCCGACCAAGGCGCAGAACTCTCGCTCTCGCTGATAGCACCGCCGCGGTCGAGAGTCTCTGCGTTGTTCGCCAGAGCGCCACTGGAAGCCAAGCTCTTCTTGACTATGTATGCCGCCGCGCTATCAAGTGCACCGAGATTATCCCGTTCTCGGCGGTACGCTTCGAAGAATTGCGGTTTGAGCACTTTTTGCGATTTCCTATGAGCGCAGATGTAACGTCAGCTGGCGAGTCCGAATTGGATTGTACATCGACAAACACACCGAGGTACAGGACTTGGCAGCGCCAGCAGAGATCCTTGTATGACGATATGCAGGGCGTACCCTATGGCGTGAGGGCTACTCTGCCACTATTCCGAGTGATCGTATCAGCCTGACCCGGACCGTGCATGTTCGTATTGAGCAGAAAAACTTACGATGTCGTCGTCCGTACGCATTATGTCAGCCGAGCAGAGGTCATCGATCGCGGCGGATACCTGCTCAATCTCTGCACAGAATCCAGGCAACGATTGGTGGATCCATAGCGCAAACGACGACGCATCGACAGGTATAGTGGGGATGAAAGACTGGAACGCGCTCGGTCAGTGCCGTACCGATATGAGCGAACTGCTTGTCAACCCACTTCCAACTGGACGAGGGATCTCCGTCGTTCATTCTCTGCTAAATGACCAGGTAGACGTTGATAAGGGGGTAATCGCCGGATCGCAGCGACTACCTCGGCATCCTCTTCGTCCTCGTTCGGATCGCCAAGACCTGTCAAATATAAGTCAGCACTCTGATAAGCAACCTTGAGGAGTCGCTCACGCTTGTTGTAGAACACCTTGCCAAGCGCGTGCCAAAGGCCCAGGGACTGCTCTCGCCGTGTGACCGCGTCGAGCCTGCCCACAATCTGTCAGCTTGACTGGGATCGAGTACTCTGCGAATGTCACTTACGCAGCCCTGATCTCGGCGCTGACGTCCAGCTTCCCCCCCTTACCGCCTCTACTACCCAAACCCTTCTTCTTCGCAGGCGAAGTTTCCTCGTCATTTCGATTCTTGCGCTTCTTGGTCGATCCTCCACCAGCATCTTTTCTCTTGCCACAGAGTAGTTGAAGAGAGTTTATGGCCGAGCGCAGATCACCGTTAGAGCTGAGGGCGATGAGCTGAATAGCCGAGTGCGAGACGCGATCGGTAGCATTTGGTACAGCTGACAACATGACTTTGAATAGAGCTTTTGTCATGAAGGTCGGAGCGAGTGGGAGGAAACTGCTCGATTCATTAGCTTGCCCGTCGGACTCAGAGCGGTATTCTGAACTGACTCTATCTCCTGACACCAAGGTCCATCCCTGACATCTTTGCCCAAAACTTCCAAAGCCCCCTCTCGCCCACCTCGCTCGCGCTCCATCCAGCTCTCCTCTGCGCGTCCGCTGGCCCCCGCGTCGCTGTGTACAATGACCATGGGACAGCTCGATGACGAGAAGGTCTTGCAGAATGTGAGTAGAGAGGCATGGAACGCTTCACGTGTCGGTAAATGGGTGAGGTTCGGCAGGGATGTGAGAAGTATGAGGCGGGGACGCGGGATGGCTGATGACGAGGAAGCCTGAGAGGACATGCTGAGGGATGGGTATGCCTGGCGGGAGAGGAACGAATTGAATTTGGACATGGACGATTCGCGCTCTGCACGAGTAGTTTCATCAGCTCGTACGGCATATCTACGCCCCTCCGGAACGCACCTATTCCAGGGCCAATACTCCATTCTTCGACCTCCTCGCTCCACTCGACGAGGTCCACGCCCATTTTCTCCGCTAGCATTCGTACAGTAGTGGTCTTGCCCGTCCCAGCGGGTCCGGAAAGTAACAATACTCTCTAGAACACGGAACGGTCGTCAGCTCACCTCAGCTTATCGTTGCAAAACCTGCTTAAACGTTAAGCTAACCTTGTATTTCCGTGATTTGTCTCTTGTGAGGATAGGCGGTGGAGCGACATCAATTGGATATCCATGTATAGCCTCGTGCAGCCAAATTTTGACTCGCTGAATCCGCGCTTTTCCCGGAGCCAGGTCGGCCTAAAACGTCAGGTCATGTCAGCTTATGTCACTTTCAGTCGTGAAATGATACCAGGAGCAAAAAGGAGCTGACCTCATTGGTAGGAGCATACAGCTCTGTCCACATCTGTGACGTATCTGCAACGATACCAGCATTAACCTTCGGTTGTCTATCGCTGAGCAAGCTATAAGTTCACCTTGCCCGCTTGATTGAGCTTGAGCTTCCTCTTCCTCATCACTGCTGAGCAGTTCGACCAGTACTCGTTCCTTTCCTTTCCCTTTTTCTCCCAGTTTACCACGGCTATTAGAGCTATTCTCTATCTTGGCCCTGGCTCTAAAGTCAGTATGAGGAGGTGGAGGCATGCGTCGTCGATCTTCGTCCTTACTCGCAGCTGCGCCTTTTGCGGTGTAGCCTGATCGACTACTGGTGCTTGAGCTAGCATTGTTGCTGGACCTCGAGCTAGAGCTGGTGCTAGCGCTGACATTGTGAACCGCTTGAGGAGCGAGATTCGTCCGATTCGTGGACGGCGGCGGTACGGGCGGCGAGGAAGGACGGAAATTGAGCGTCATCTGGAACTACTCGATGTCAGCTCGGCGCAGGAGTAACGGGCGGGGTGCAGTGCATCGGTGGTACGATGCAGCTTGAAGCAGCTACAGCACAGTCGAGCTGTAGACGAGGGAGTTGGGAAATGGAGAGAGGACAGACGTACAGAGCTCAGAGATCCCAGTTTCTTCGGCACAACGCTAGACGACCCATTGGCAGCAGCTCGAGAAACGGGATTCGACCTCGAGCTTGAGCTGGATGAGCTCCCGGTTGACTTATTCCCGCTGGCGCTGCCGCTCCCATTCTTCCGCTCGGGGGGCATACCGCCTATCCCTTTAGGGTATGCTGGTGTGAAAGACAGAAACCAGTGGTTAGTTGTTAAGAATATGATGAATTGGTCAACAGGAGATAGTGTACTCGTCCTCGAGTAACCGGTTAAAAGTCGGTCGCGCCCACGAGTAACTCGTATAATGACGGCGATCGCCGCTGCTGCTTCTGCCTCCACGTTATGATTATGACAGCTCGAGCTGAGCTTCACAGCTTGCATTCGTCACGTCCACCCACAGAGCAAGAAGAAGTCAACGTAGATAGATCAGCTCGCCCACTCATCAATTCAGCTCAGTCACGGTCACGATACATCCGGCCAGAAGGCATCCAGAGTGAATCACCGGATCCGAGCCTGAAAATCCCTTAGAAGTCCTGGTCAGAGTTTACAGGAGATCAAAGTGATAGCTTGCTGTAATCGACAGAAGCCGGTCCAATGGTACGTCCTCTGTGCATCGACCCACGCTCTGCTAGCTAGCATCACTGACCACATCATTCTCATTAACGTCCTCGCCATCTCGCACCTCCCATATACTGTTCGTCGCCCGTTGCAAACGATGTAACACCGCAGTCCGCGCTATTCAACTTCCAATCCCTCCTCTTAGTCCTTCTACTGCTCATTTGCTCATGTACCTACGTCCGCGGTGCGGCGCCTGGTATAGTCGATAGGAACAAGGAAGGGTACGTCGTCTCGTCTTACCGTTTTACCGTTAATCCTCATCACCTTTCCTTCTGGCCTCGCATCCCTCACTCACCAACTGGTGAAACTACGAAAGAAGGGTAGCAGCTAATGCATTTACCTCTTATGGTTATCCGTCAACAGCTTCCTCGGACTATTCTTCAAATGCGCAAGAATAGGAGAACGCCTATCGCCCTACGTCTCCCTAGCGTGTATAGCCATGGCCCTCACTATCGTTCTTTCATAACCCCTTGATTCCTATCACCTATCACAAGTGGTACAGTAGCCCAGCAGGAGGTTCAGAGATCGGGGCACAGGCTTTAGAAGGCGCAGGATATCACGACTCGTGTATGTATAATAATGCCTGATTGCTTTCCTTTTCTCTTCTTCTCATTTCGACGGACTGTACGACTAATGATTCTGATCTCCACTGGACTCGTGCTACTGACGCTAGGTCCGCTCGTCACCCGCTCAGAATATATCCGTCTAGACAATATTCGCCCTCTGCCCCGCTTGAGCTATACTGGTCCAATACATGTTATTCTGACTTGCATGCGGGCCTTCGTTTGTGGACATGCGAAATGATGCTAATCTACTCTCTGTATACAAATGGGGGAGACGATGAGGAAACATGCTGACTATACAAAGGAAATGATGATGGGGAGCTGTAGTCGAAATGCGCTATACTACATACACGGCTGATACAGGCCATAACGAGTGTTTACTCGTCGCCTATTCCTACACGCTCCCACAAACGAAGTGAAGTGAAAAAGCAACGACAACGCGGAAATTTGGGTGTCCTCTGTGGACCTCACACACCTTCTCACCGTCACTTGCCAAACGATTTGTACCCATAAACCCTAAACGTCGAGAACTTCCTCTCAAAGTGCTCAGTGACGGCCTTGATCCATGCCGGATCGGGTCTGTCATCGCCTCCAAGCCAGATTTCGATTCTGGTGAGCTTACGACGGGAGATGACTGCGCCGCATACCATCGATTTTGACGACGCGGGCGGTGGATAGGCATCTTCCATTGTGCCACCGATGAGGAGGAGGCAAATCTCCAGAAAAACATGGTCCATCTTCGTTGGGCGAGATGTCTCGTCAGCACTTGTGGCCCGAATATCTGTGATACAATGCACCACTTACCACCGCTGCGGTCTCTCCAGCCAGCATGATCTTTCCGCCCTTGGCGCAATTCGGATCTTCCCACATTGGCTTGATCCCTCGGAGGAAGAGATGAAAGTTGGAGTCTTCGGGCATGAGGTGGACGCCCAAGCCACCTGAAAGTGGAAGGAGAGGCATACCTTCTGGCTCGATGCTCCTCCCCTTAGCGCTGGCGATCCCGCGACGCAGAGTTTTCCAATTACCGAGAATATCTTCGACTGTGGCTGACGTGAAGAGTGTAACTAAGCCGCAAGAGTAATCTTCTGCTTTCGATGTAACATCTCTACCAGGATTGAGCACATTCCCTGAGACTTTACGAGCGAGACGAGCTTTGTCCGAGGTGTCGGAGAAGTAGAGAGTCCATGCTCTGGCGAGAGGATGATGAGGTGAGCCGTGAATCTGTCGCTCCTCGATGTCGGGTTGGGATGGACGGAGGAGAGGAGAGGAGACCGGAGTGATGATGGGTATGTGGTTAGGAGCAAATAACTTGATGGTCGGTATGACGAGGTCGATGCACTCGGGACTGGGAAGCGTGACTGGTGCTAGCATGGGTTGCGGCTCAGGAGAAAGGTCAGACTCGACAGTATGCTTATCGTGAGGGCTCGTAGTGGTGATCTGCTCGTTGATGTCCTCTTCGGAAGAGTCGAGAGCAGCTGGTACGTATGTCTTGGAATTGTGGATACTAGTAGAGTCCATCATGACTTCTTCTTCGTCGCGATACTCCGCAAAAGATGGAGAGGACACCGTTGTGTACGCCTCGTGTGTGTTGTCGGAATAGTCAGGTTCAGGTGCGTCTGATTGTTGCGTGTTTTTCACGTCAAACAACGGTTCCTCTTCCCCCTCATCATCGGTCATCCATGCTCCTTCCTCTTTAACCCCATAGGCCACATCTTCCACTCGACATTCAATGATCTGCGCTTTAGGGCTATCCTGCTCCGCGCCAGCTTTCTTGGCCTTTTTCTTCTTCTTGTTCCGTCTCCTTTTGCTCGTACCACCATCTTGCATCGAGGAGAGGGCGTCCTCGTCTTCTGATGCAACAAGACTAGGGGGCGTCTCCAAGTCGTTAGGGTGCATCTCCTCGTTCCTTGGAGGACTCGCTTTGATGGTGAGTCTGGATTTGATTTCCGATGTGACAGGTCGGGAAGTTGTGCTGAGTTGGTCAGGAGCTAAGAACCAGGTCGTACCGAATCCCGGGATATGCTGGAGATCAAGATGCGTGAAACCGTTCATCAGCCGACGCAGCTTTTGCGGATCTTGCGAAACTGCGTTGGCTGCAGCGACTGCAAAATCGGGTTTGGTGGTCGTCGCTACGGTCTGGCCTGTGGAGAGAGAGCGAGGGGAGGATCTGGAAGATGAGCGGGTCATGCTGTGCTTCGTCTTCTCGTGCCTAGTTCTGGTGTCGGTGCGGGGTCGCACAAGTGAGAGAGAGTGAGGAGAGAGTGCTACGAGGTCCAGTGGGGATGCTCAGCTAGGATGGACAGAGGAGAGATGGAGGAAGGGGGCAGGGATGTGTCGCTGGACGAAAAGAGGAAGTAGGAAGATGGAACAGGTCCTGATCGATGATCAATGTCATGATCAGAGCGAAAAAGTCGAGAAACGCGCACGGACCCGTCGAACTCCTTTCCGTGAATGGCCCGTGCGCTGATCTCTGTTTTTTTCATGATCAAGGCGAGGCTGCATGATGCACGATGCACGATGCAGTGCGATGTGTGAGTATGGTGAGCATCAAGTGACTTGATCATGGTAAACAAATAGTTGAATCTCAGTACACCATTACACTGTCGTTGTCAGAGCTCTCGGTGTATGTTACTGGCAATGGTGATATGGTTGCTGATAGCTATCGATCAATCGCTCACTTCACTGGCTCGCGATACATCGTGCAACTGCCAGTGTTCGAGTGATGTTCAACGAGTGGACGGAGTGCAGAATGCCTTATATACGGTTGCGAATAGACGTTCCGATATACTGCAGCAGAATCTTGGCAATGAAAGTGCTGTAACTTTAGGCAATTGAAACAAAGCGGAAAGCGGGGCCCGTCGGTATCGAGGGTCAGTCAGAGCTTATTTAACCGAGAATTGTTTTTTTTTCTATTTTGGCTGCGATTGTGACGGCTGCGCTGGCTGCAGTCACGAGAGCTCGCTTGATTTGTTTTCTTCGTGTTGATGACGAGGCGATTGATCGCCGCAGTCGCTGCTGCTGCTGCTAATGCTGTCCCTCGTTTCATTCCTGCACACTTACGCGCCCGCAGCTATATTGGGATCCTGATCCTGTGTGCTGTGCCTTGCTGCTGGCTGCGTGCTGCCTTACGTTCGGGCGCAAATCTATCGATCGTCTTGTCCATAGCATATAGCCCCAGTTTTCGATTCATTACCCCCTAGTCCGTCGGAACTTGGGACCAGACCTGGTCCTCATCTCCCTAAATGGACATCGTACCGTGCGCAGTTGCTGTATAGCAATAGTCCGCAGCTGCTTGTTGTCTTTATTTTGGATTTTGGGATTTTGCCCAAGCACAAACATCGTTGCAGATGTTATAAGATCTCTGATCTCGGACGGCCGATCTCGAGGATAAGCTCTTCCATTCTTCAAAAATAAATCCATTGTAATTATGCTCGGTCAAGCTTCAGCAAGTATCGCACTTGCGAGCTTCCTCGCGTCGTCCTTCGCGGGTGCGGTCTACCTCAACGATTCGTCAGAGTACAACAGTGGTGCTCTCGGTGGTTCCCCTAGTCAGAGCTACCAATCGAGCGACCTCACACCGTATGTCAACATCTCCCATCTCCAGCCCCTCAAACAACGAGAGTCGTAGCGAAGTCTAGTGCTAACAGCTCGATCAACGCAGCGTCGAGTGGAACTTCAATGTCTACCCCTCTGAAACGCCCGAAGAGGGCTTGATCCTGATCGCGCCCCGAGGGACCAATGTGGCTCAACCGGGACCTATGATCTTTGACGCATATGGAGAATTGGTGTGGGACGGATCGGAGTACGGCCAAACGCTGGCTTTCTCTCAGCAGACGTATAAGGGTGAACCCGTTCTAGCATTCTGGGCGCCTGGAAGCTTTAACTCCAATGGCTGGGGAATGGGATACAGTATCATCCTCGACCAGACGTATACGCTGGTGGCAAATGTGTGAGTAGATCGTCCGCTTGGAAACGACCCTGTGTTGACATTCTTTCGGATTGCAGAACGCCTACGGTCGGAAACAACGTCAGCGATTTCCACGAGGTACGTCAATCAGCAGAGCAGCCTCTCTTTTGAGTTCCTATTCTGACAGGCAATACTTCGCGACTCGCAGTTCCAAATCACGGATAACGACACCGCCCTCATCACCGTATTTGTTATTCAAGAATACGATCTCAGCTCTTACAATGTCACCACCACCGATAACACTACTGGATGGATTGCAGACTGCTATGCGCAGGAGATCGATATCGCCACTGGTGAGTACGACAAGACGCTGCGTAGGGTTTGTAAAGCTAACGTAATTGTGTATCAGGTGAAGCGCTCTTCACGTGGAATGCGCTCGACCACGTCGACCCAAGTCTTGGCTACGCTGATCCCGGAACCACCGGCGGTTCAGAGTCGACGCCATGGGACTACTTCGTGAGTGCACCTGAAGCAACGAGTGTAGCGCGCGGCATGAGTTGACTTGGGATGGCAGCACATCAATTCGATCGAGAAAGACGACTCGGGCAACTTCTTGATCTCGGCACGACACATGCACGCGATCTACTACGTGGACGGATCTTCTGGCGACATCATCTGGCAGATCAACGGCAAAGACACCAATTTTACTATGGGCGACGGGTCGACGTTCGAATGGCAGCACGATGCCAGATGGCACGCCAACGAGTCCCAGATCAGTGTCTTTGATAATGCTGCGACAAGCTGGGAGAGCGATGAAACGGAAGCGAGAGGATTGTTGCTCAATGTCGACACGTCCAACATGACCGTGACGCTCGCTCAAGAGTTCTTGCCGTGGAACGCTACGGTATCTCAGAGTCAGGGCAGTATCGAGTTGCAGCCTAGCGGTAATTGGATCGTCGGGTGAGTCTCTTCAGCCCCGTCTTTGCTTTTTTTTGCAGGACGCCACTGACGCATAGGGATAGATGGGGCCAGCAACCCTACTTTGGCGAATACGATGCCAACGGAACCCTGCTCTGGTCCGCGCAATTCGGCGTAGGCGGAGGCGGTGTCCAAGGTTACCGAGCCATCCGAGCCAACTGGACCGCGTACCCTACCACCACCCCGAACGTCAGCGTAGTGACCAACTCATCTACCTCGACGTACGACATCTACACCTCATGGAACGGTGCAACAGAGGTCTCGACGTGGGAACTGCTCGGCGCAAACGACACGACCGGAACCACCAGCTCCCTCTCTAATGCTACGCGATCGACGTTCGAGACCTCTTTCACAATTGCGCAATCGGACGCACCGGCTTACTTCCAAGTGCGCGCCCTCATGTCCAACGGAAGCTCATTAGGCTACTCGGACTTTGTCGCTGTGAACGGCTCGAAGACCGCCGCTGCAGCAGCCGAATCAAGCTCCGTCTCTGTGGGCACAGCAGCAGGTGTCACTGCTACTGGCGCCGCGTCCACGGCGTCATCTACTTCCACCTCGACTACTAGCGCAAGTTCGTCAGCATCAGCAGCCAAGTCCGCCGTCAAGGGCGGCATGACTTGCGTGGCGGGTTTGGTCGGCGTCGTCGTCGGAGTGGCCATGTTGTTGTGATCTCGTAGGAAAGTTCAACATCATAATCCATCTATTCATGAAAGGATGTTTCACGAGCATAAACACCATCAAACACTTGCACTTGCATTGCATCACTTGTCATAATCACCCATGCATGATGTCATATTAGAATTCATGACCGGGTCTCGTGAAGCATAATTGACTACGAACGACAATCTGCTTGCTATTACCACAACTCGCACTGCTCCTTCTTGGGCGGGTTCATCCTACTGCCAGCTTTACACCCGAAAGCCTTATGGAACGCCTCGAGGTTCTTGAGCGTTCCCGTCGCACGCCAGTAAGACGGAGAGTGAGGGTCAGTACGTACTCGAGACACAGCAGTGGCGGGTCGAGTAAGCTGCACCCACACTCGCGCGAACGCAAGGAAGAACAGCTGGTCTGCAGAGTAGTCCAGACCAGGCAATCGCTCTGACTCGTCCAGGTCGGCGACGGTGTCTTTCCATGCGATGTACGCTTGTGCAAGACCAGAGTCGGCAATGTCCTCGCCGTTGGTGAGCTATGAATTTTAGACCGTCAGATCAACTTCACAAGAAGTGATTGGGAAGCAGGAAACTAATTCCTCACATTACCGTTCACGAACACCTTCTTGCCATCGGCGTCATAAACGTAGTACTCCGAGTACTGCTTTGCTACGCACTGAGCGCGCTTCTCAAAGTCCTCGACCGTCTTCTCCGTCCACCAATCCCTCAATCGTCCCCTCTCGTCATATTGGCTACCCGAGTTGTCAAACGCATGTGTGAGTTCGTGGGCCGCCACTGCGCCGAAAGCACCGTATCGAAGATGTGCTGGCCACTGCTGCGAGTAGAATGGCGGCTGAAGGATACCAGCCGGGAAGACAATCTCGCCATCGGGCGGGCTGTAATAAGCGTTCACCGTTTGAGGGTACATCTCCCAAGAGTCCCGGTTTCGCCTCCTGCCAAGCCCTGCCCAGATCCTTGATTCCTCCACGACCGTCGATCTCAGGACGTTACCGAAGAAGTCGTCATCTTTGATCTCCAATCGTCCGTACCACGCTTGCAGACTTGCGGGATCGGTAGTGTCGGGCCAAAGTGGGTACCCAATTTTAGGAATGATCGCGTTGGCTTTCTTTTGGGCCGCTTCAGCCGACTCCTTGTCCATCCATGGAATATGGGGCAGCTTGTCATCGAATGCTTTGACGATGGCTAGACATACAAGAGTGGTCAGTCACAATAAGCGCGGATACTAGACTCCCGCCTCGACTCACAGCGGATAATGTGCTCCCCATCTGCCTTGGCTTCGGGGGAGAAAGCCTCTCGAACAAATTCTCGTCCAGCAATGAAGCCCACCAGCTCATCGACGTAAGCTAAACACACATCCTGCCTGTCTTCTTCCGTGCCCTTCTTGAGACCCCTCAACACCTCTTGCAGTCGTCTCGTCTCCTGGCGGATCGTTGTTTTAGGACCGAGGGCACTAGCATAAGTCAACGCCAGGCGGGTGACAAAGTAACCAGACAGGACGTAGTCTGGAGTCTCGTCGACGAGCTTTGTCACTGATTTGAGGTACTTGGGGTATGTGACGGTGATGTTGGCTGGGAACGATCGGGGCGAGTATGCAGAGAGATATGTCGGGATGTCGAGGAAAGGGAGGGACTTGGAAACTTGCTCAGTGGGGAAGGGGTTGTAGGAGTAGTGCGGGTTGAACAGGTATTCCGGGTCCGCGCCGGCTCGGAGAAGCTCGCGCTCAAAGCGGACGACCTTGCCCGCGAGACGCTCGATGCGGTCCTCCAGCGGCTCCTCCTTGCTTGGTGCGCGACCGCCACGACCTGGTTTCTCGTCGTCGTGGTCGTCACCGTCTCCAGGCCAAGGGAATGGCCACTTGCCTTCGCCAAGAAGTCCAGCCGACGCGCCCACGACATCGCCAGCCGTTTCGAGGTCCTGCAGCAGATCCTTCTTGTGCAAGCTCGAAGTGTGCGCAGCGAGATCGGTCAAGACGCCGGCCACCACCGATTGGTACAGGTCGAGAATAGGAGCCTCTTCATAGTATTCTTTTGATGGGAGTCCGCCGAAGGCTTGGTACAAGTTCAGACTCTGGATCTGCGAGTCTTCACCACCAGCATCACCCTCAATGGCGAAGTTCACGAGAGCATCGACGCCTGACGCGAGATCAGCTTCCCCACTTATGTTAGCGCGCAAGACACGCACCTCGGGAGTGTAGCCATGCCAGTGTCTTAGTAATTCGCTTTCGGCGCTCTTCGGGAACGGAAGACTTGAGGTCTTCGTCCTCGACAGCGTCGAGTAGCTGCTGCTGAGCATCCCTCTTTGGCTTGATACCGGCATATCGACCTGACTTCTTGTCGGCCTTCAAGGTATCCAATCGCGCCGCAGCGGCAAGCAGCTCGTCAGATACCGTGTAAGCGTCATCCCACGTTCCGGCCCACTCCTCAACTTCGGCGTCGAACGCGTTTTGCGCGTCGGGCGCAGGGTTGAGGTTGAAAGGACCGAAGGTGTGTAGGACGTTCTCGACAAGCGGGATCAATGGTTGCCTGCTGAGATCGTTCAGTTGATCCTGCGATAGTATTGTCAGACAGAGCTCCACTAGAAGGCGGCATGCACTTACGACGTCGATACAGCTGACGTATGCCGCTTTGAGCTTTGCTAGATTCTGTTCTTCGATCGTAGCGTCTTTTCCGGCTTTGGAAGACGGGATAGACTCTAGCACTTTGTGTATGATTTTCTGCTCAAAGCGTCACGTTCAGCTCAGGAGATTACACGATCCAATAGCCAGTCAAAGCCTACCTTGTTGTGATCGGCGACCTCATTGAACGCGCCGAATAGACCCTTGTCAGCTGGGATGGAGTGGGACGCTTCCCAGCCGCCCGTAGCGAACTCGTAGAAGTATTCGCAAGGGTCTACCGACGTGTTGAGGGAGGCGATGATGGAGGCGGAGAGGGTGACGCAGTCGGCTGTCAAGCACACCTTCTATAATCCCAAAAGCCTATCAGCTTATATAGGGATTCGATGAGGGTGATCACTTACGTGGGCAGGTTTGCCTGTGGGAATGGCCGATACGGTGGTGGTGACGACGCCACTCTGAGTATGTGTGTGGGTCCGAGTAGCTGTCAGAGTCTGAGTCCGCCATTCTACCTGTCCGGTCTTGCCGCGCTCGCGCTTCAGAGTGCCTTCGGCGCCCGCGAACAGGCCGACGAATATACTGGCAAGCAGGAGGAGGACGACTGCTATGGCGCCCAGCACCTTTTCGAACAATGTGAGAGGGCGCGAGGGGTTGAACAGCCCCTTCAGAGACGAGCTGTCATGGGACGCATGATTGTCGAGGAGAGGCGCGGTCTCTGCAATCCCGACGCGAAACATCAGTCAGTCTCGTAACACACAGCGAACGTGTCGATATACAGCGATGACCTACCCTCGTCGGTGGATGCCCGTGGCTGAGCCATGTTGCTGGCTAGCTTCGTCCTTTATGAGTATGTCTAGCTGACGTTGTCAAGCTATGCAGCACGAAGACAAGGTTGGAATGGAACGGCATGAGCACGTATGAAGTGTAGAGGTGTATATGCGAGTGGTCATCGGTTCCATCGGTCAGGTCCGCGCGCGCGATGCGTCATTGTCATACCCGGGCTGTGGCAACGCGTCCAGCTTTATTTCGTGTGGCAACGCAGCAGCGCACGTAGAGTAGCCATGTATCAAATTGATTCGTTAATTCTCCCTGTACACCGTGAGCAGTATCAGAGACAGCTGGATGCACAGGCTGTGATGGACCGCAGCTCGACGAAGTGGATAGTAGGGAGAGACATTGTGAAGAGGATGGTCCAGGGCACCATAGTTTATGGGTCTTAGATTGTCAAGCTGTCTAGCAGCAATATATCAGATGGCCAAAGGCACCTAACATGGTGTTGCTCCGAGTACGTCGGGGTCAGTATGAAGCTTGGAAGAGTATGGAGAGGCACCGTCCAGTGCGGTTTCCGGCCCAGCAAAGAGTACCGGTACTGTCCGGGCTTTCGTTCTCATCCCTGATACCCATCAAATTTGTTCATGTATGCTCAGATACGTACGCGCACTCCTATGGGGTGCTGTACTGTACAACTCTGTGGCCCGGAGTAGCTGGTCTCTTGCAAGGGTAGATCATCGCAGCAATCCTGCTTGCAACAAGGACACCTCAACGCTGGTGCTCTGCAGTCTACTAGACGGCCTCCTCTGCTCGACCCACACACAATAGGTAATCCGCCCATTTAAGCGACGCGTTTGGTGGTATATGAAAATGGCGAAAGACGCGTCCCCTGGATCCTGGACATTTCATTTCCTCAATTCCTCATTTACCATCTTATACGCTTATCATCAGATCGACTATTCCTGTCTCTTACTTGCCTTTCGCCCAGCGTATTGCATAAGGACAACGACATGTCGTCCCCTTCTCACCTCGGGATCCCCTCATCATCGGCGCCAGGCGGCACGCCCAATTCGTCTTCTCTCCCCCAATCACGACCGATCGTAGACCCACTAGCTTTCGACGATGTGCACGGTCTTGGCGGGTCTATACCGGGCGCTAGGGCTGGCGCCGGCGGCGTAGATGACATGAATGGTTCGCAGGCTGGTGAAGAGAATGTGGAGGGTGGTCGGAGACGGGGGGGTGGAAGACGCGGTAGACCGGAGGATCCGGATAGTATCCCGAGAGTCAAGGATGCTACGGGAGAAAAGGTCATGGAGAGCTTTGCCCTCTTCCTGGAGAAGTCAGTCATCCTCGCTTGCTCAGACAAACACATTAGCTGATTGAAAGCGCTGAAAATAGCTTCACCGAGCACATCGCTTTCCCCGATACACCAGCATCGTTCAACGGGCAGCTGCCGCCGACAGCAGACGAGTCGAAATTCTACATCGAGCAGATCAAAGCCATGAAGGAGTTCGAGCTTACCACGCTATACGTCGACTTCGGTCATCTGCTAGAGCGGGAAGAGGTTCTAGCAAGAGCTATCCAGTCACAATACTACCGGTAAGCTAGAGTTCCACCTATTTTAGAGCATAGCAGCTAACAAACCCATCGTTCAGCTTCCTCCCATACTTGCGCCGAGCGCTGCAATCGCTTGTTAGGCGATACGAGCCGACTTACCTATACACTTCCACCTCCTTTTCATCCACAACTTCCGCCTCAACCTCTTCTCTCACCACACGAGAATTCAACATCGCATTCTACAACCTTCCCTTGACATCGGGTATCCGGGATATGCGGATGGAACGTATTGGCCAACTCATGAGTATCAGCGGTACAGTTACCAGAACCAGCGAAGTGCGACCGGAGCTCGTTAGCGGTACTTTTGTGTGCGAGCAGTGCAGGGCCAACATCAGAGATGTGGAGCAGCAGTTCAAATACACCGAAGTAAGCGAGACGCTATAGAGTAACAGTCCCAGACTAATCCTTCTCATCCTTCGCAGCCCATCCTGTGCCAGAACTCTACATGTAACAACCGGGCACACTGGCAGCTCAATATCGAGCAGTCCAAATTTGCCGACTGGCAAAAGGTCCGCATTCAGGAGAATGCCAACGAGATTCCTACGGGTAGTATGCCAAGGTCGTAAGTCGCTATCTCCCCTCGACTACTTGCAAATGCTGATGTATACTCAGTCTCGACGTGATATTGCGATCTGAGATCGTTGAACGTGCCAAGGCAGGAGATAAGTGCACATTCACCGGAACGTTCATTGTCGTTCCAGATGTCTCGCAGCTTGGCTTGCCAGGTGTCAACGCAGAGATGATGCGGGAGAACCGCGGTGGAAGGGGCGAAGGAGGCGTTGCAAGTCAGGGTGTCACAGGTCTCAAAGCTCTTGGTGTGCGAGATCTGCAGTACAAGACAGCGTTCTTGGCATGCATGGTCCAAGGTGCCGACGCGAGGGTGAGCAGTCCGCAGCCAGCTAAATCCATCGATGTCTGACATTCCCATTTCACAGGCCGGAGCGACGGACGTGCGCGGCGACCTCGACGAAGGCGAAGAAGACCAAGAGGCTTTCCTCAACTCGCTTACTCAGCAAGAAGTCGATGAGCTCAAGAATATGGTCAACTCGGATAACATTTATCAGCGACTAGTGCAGAGCATTGCACCGACTGTTTACGGTGAGCTGAACAACAAGATGTGTAAGACTATCAAATCCTGACGATTGCTCCCAGGTCACGAAATCGTCAAGAAGGGAATTCTGCTGCAGCTCATGGGCGGTGTGCACAAGCAGACCCAAGAGGGTATCCACTTGCGAGGAGATCTCAATGTCTGTGTCGTCGGCGACCCCAGTACCAGCAAGTCGCAATTCCTCAAGTAAGCCTTATCTCTCCCAATGTCGTTCAATGTGCTGATGACTATTTGCAGATACGTGTGTGGCTTCCTGCCTCGAGCAGTATACACTTCAGGCAAAGCTTCGTCCGCTGCTGGTCTGACGGCTGCTGTGGTCCGAGATGAAGAGTCTGGTGAATTCACCATCGAAGCCGGAGCTTTGATGCTTGCAGACAATGGTATCTGTGCCATTGACGAATTCGACAAGATGGACATAGCGGACCAGGTTGCCATCCATGAAGCTATGGAACAGCAAACTATCTCCATTGCCAAAGCAGGTATCCAGGCGACCTTGAACGCTCGAACCTCTATTTTGGCAGCCGCCAACCCTATTGGAGGCAGATACAACAGGAAGATGTCTCTTCGCGCCAATGTCGCCATGTCCGCTCCGATTATGTCGCGTTTTGACCTCTTCTTCGTCGTCCTTGACGAGTGCAACGAGAACGTTGACCTCCACATCGCTCAACATATCGTCAACGTTCACAGGTTCAGGGATGCGGCTATCGCCCCGGAATTCAGCACCGAGGCGCTGCAGAGGTATATCCGCTATGCGCGGACATTTAGCCCCAAGGTAGATCCCGATCTGCCGAATTCCATGACTCTTGCTGACCCTATCTCAGCTCACTGCCGCTGCGAGCTCTGTGTTGGTCGAGAAGTACCGTGCGCTCCGACAAGATGAAGGGGGTCCCGGGAAGAGCAATTTCCGAATCACCGTTCGTCAGCTCGAGAGCATGATCCGACTCTCGGAAGCTATCGCTCGTGCAAATTGCCAGAACGACGTGAGTTTGCGCTGACGGAAGAGCACCAAGTACGCTCATAGCTTACATGCGATTTTTCTGTAGATCACCCCGGCCATCGTCCGCGAAGCGTACTCTCTACTGCGGCAATCCATTATCCATGTCGAACAAGATGATATCTCATTCGACGATGATGACGCAGCAGATGGTGCTGCGCCCAACGGCACTGGTGCGGCAGATGGAGATGAGAACATGGATGCTGCGGACATTGCCGCTCTCGATGCGGCGGAGTCAAGCTACCAACAAAGACCGACTTCCAGCGGTGCGGCGGAATCCAGCTTGCCTGGTCAGGCTCAGACTCCAGCAGCAGCTTCGAGCGGGAAGAAGAAGATGCGCATTACCTGTACGTGATGACATCCATCTCATCGTCAAGAAAAGACGCTGATCTCGGGGCTGCAGATAACCGCTATATGGAGATCATGAATATCTGCGTACTTCACCTTTCGGAGATCGAAAGAGAGAGCGGTACGGGTGTAGACAGAGAAGAGTTGATCCAGTGGTATTTGGAGCAAAAGGAGATGGACTTTGAGTCTGAGGAGGATCTCGAGTACGAGCGCGAGTTGATCAGCAAGGCGTTGACAAAGTTGTCCAAGGTGAGTGTGATTTGCCAGCAGCAGGCTTTTCGCGCCAGACAGTTTCAGAAAGTGGGCCTAGGACGAGACTAACCATGTGCTTTCTGTCAGGACAACTACCTCCTCGAAATCCGAGGAGATATACGGGAGGGCCTCGCTCCATCAACCGAAGGAGAAGAGTCAATGGAGTCTGCGGATGCAAGCTCAAGCGATAAGGTGTACTACCTCGTCCGTAAGTACCATTGTCTATTGCATTTCGCTTTCAAGGACAGCGCTGATGACATGGTGAATGAACAGATCCCCAAGTTGACCTGTCGGATCTATCTTCATCCATCGCTGCTTGAGCAACGGTGCAAACACACTTTGATAATTGAATCGTATTGCGTTGTGCTTTCTTCCCCTTCGTTATTGGTGTATTTTGATAGCTTTGGTGATACGGTTCCGTCAGATGCATATTTGTCTTTTCGGACATTGCCAATGGAGTTTCTCATGCTGCTTGGCAGTGATACACATGTGTCAATGGTGTTGTTGCATGGTGATAGCATGCCATGCTCATATGTGTGATCTATGCAGCCCCTCGTCCTATGGTGATGGAGATTGCTCCGAACTTTGCTCGTTCTTGCTCTCCAAATCCTTCTCCAGCCCTTGCAGAGTCCTGACCAGCGATCCTCCTGCAGCCTGAGACAGGACGCCCACGAGACTCCTACCTTGGCTCTCGAGCAGCCCGACGACTTGGGCTCGGAGGGTATCAAGCTCGGGCAGCTTGGCCACTTGACCCAGGCTATCTCTATCGTAGACCTTTTTGCCTTCCAGCACGCCTACTACGAGGTCTAGGGTGGGTTGTTTTGGTGTGTTGTCGCGCTTGAGGGATTTGAGGGTACGTTGGAGCACTGACAGGACTTTTGAGAGGTAGGCGGGGGATAGTGTTGGAGAGGTGAGGAGCGCGCGTTGGCCTATGAGATGCGAGGATAGAGGGGAGTTGAGGGATATTGATAATGAGGATAGAACGCCGGTGCGGACTACCGTCAACGTCGCCTTCTCCCCTTTCTCCCCTTGCCCTGGCGGTGAATCAGGCGAAGCAGAAGAAGATGAGTGAGGCAGTGTCGGAGGCGGGATAGCGAATAGCGCGCGTCGGATCTTGGCCCATTCCCCCGCGCTTATATTCGCATGATCGAAGACCAGCACGAGCTGCGACCGCTGAATCAGGTGCGTATAGTAATTCCACAGGAACGTCTTGCGCTGCGTATATATTCTGGCCCCGGTAGCCTTCTCGATCAGCTCTGCCGACGCGACTGACGCTACGGGCGTGGTGCTGGACGCCGTGCCGGGGGTGGTGGATGTGGATGAGCCGGGAACAGGGGTTTGGTCGGGGGTTGTTGCTGAGCCGCCAGGGCCAGGACGAGGGATGGCGGATGTGCTGGCGTGTCGAGGGACTCGAGCTGGGGATAGGAGTGCTCGCAGAGCAGGAACGGCGGGTCGGGGTGGCATGCTGATCGTTGCTGATATCGCTAGTGTCTTACTTATGTATTGTCGTATATGCAACAATAATGTACAACGAAGTGCACTTGGACCATCTTTGAAATCTCAAGTCTCGAAAGAAGAAGCGATGATGTGGATTTCTGAATTCTATTGCAGCTAAGAGACCATTTGATCCCGTGATACCGATCCACGGTGCATCAACGCGCGTTGCGTCAGTCAGTCTCGGTCTCTGTCTCTGTCCACTACTGATGACTACTAGAGAGCAATTGTCTTCTGCATCGATAACCTGCAGCTCGACTAACCCCTCATCATCAGCACAAGCCGCAAGTCTCAAACTTCCGTACTCGCTTTTGACTGCTTAACTGTTCCCTCATAATCACATTCTTGTCACCATCGAAATGGACGTCGACTCCGCACCCGCATCATCCTCCACTTCCCCGGTCCCTTTCCTCGAACACCAAGCTTCAACAGCCCCAGAAGAGCTGAAACCGTGGTGGGCAAAAATCCAAAAAGCCTACGAGCGCAAGTAAGTCCGCGATCCGCGATCCGCGATCATCCCAGAACTGGTTATCGAGGTGCTGCGAGGAAGTTGTATCGCTGATCAATGGTGTGATTGCAGATTATGGCACAACCTTACGGTCACGCTGACCGAGTTCGTGTTCCTCCCTGGAACAGGACCATATCAGATCGAGCTGTTTGAAAAGTATGTCCAAGTCCTTTTCAGCTGAAGGACCCGCGGTAGAGGATAACAGCTGATTCGTGTCTTGATATGATAGATTCATCACTACCATCGAAAGCAAGATCAATGCGCTGAAGCTGGTCGAGATCGCACGACGGGTCGGACGGGAGTACTCTGGTGAGCTACGAAGCTTCCATCCACAAGGACCTCAGCTGACAGCTAATTCGCTGCATCGCAGAGCCCGAACTCACATTGAAATTCCTCAAATCGTTGCATTCTCGACTGACCTCGCCATACCCCGTGGAAGCGACCGACGACACGCCCGGCACCCCTGCTCCACCCCCTCCCGCCGCATCAGCCTACGCGCTGTCCCTCTCTTCCATCGCGTACGCCCAATTGTTATTGGGCGATTTGGACGCTTGTAAGACCTCATTGGACGAGACCGAGAAGTTGTTGGGAGAGCAGGATTCAGTGGACGCCGTCGTCAACGCAGGCTATTACGGCGTCGCGGGAGATTACTACAAAGTCAAAGCGGACTACGCGCCATATTACAAGAACGCCCTGTTGTACCTCGCCTGTGTCGACGTCCAGACCGAACTCACAGAAGAGGACAGGAAGTCCAGAGCGCACGATCTGTGCATCGCCGCATTACTCGGAGAGACGATCTACAACTTTGGTGAACTGGTATGTTCCTCTTTGTCTCCATTTGGCGATCTCCAGAAACCTATACCTGACTCGTCTCGTCGTCGAACAGCTGCAACATCCCATTTTGCAAACGCTCGTTGGCACAGAATGGGAGTGGATCAAGGACCTTATCAGTGCATTCAACGGCGGCGAGATCGGCAAGTTCGAGAGCTTGGCAAACAACCTGCCTCAAGAGGTGAGTGCTCTCTGCGGTTCAAGTCAAAATACAAAAACGGAAGCTAACAAGTACTCCCAGCCGATCCTTGAATCATCCATGTCATTCCTTCGTCAAAAGATCTGCCTGATGGCTCTTATACAGGCCGCATTCGCAAGACCCCGCGACGGCCCTTCGAGGCTGATGACTTTCCAGTCTATCGCCGAGGCAACGCGATTGCCGGTGCACGAGGTCGAGCATCTGATCATGAAGGCATTGAGGTGGGTGTCGTCCAATTCTGTTGTCTTACTAGCAGTCACTCCCCATCGAAAAACTAACTTGATATTTGCGCTTTCGTCGACGCAGTCTCTCCCTGATCCGCGGCTCGCTGGACCAAGTCTCCGGCACAGCCGACATATCATGGGTTCAGCCTCGTGTGCTCGAAGGCACCCAATTAGATATCCTCTCGGATCAGTTCACAAGCTGGACAGATGCTGTCGGGAAGACTGAAAAGCAAGTGGAGGAACAGCGTAAAGTGGCTTCGAGGGCGGTCCTAGTGGAGTAGTGGAGTAAGGAGTATGTGAGTAGAGGTAGAACAGGTGTAGAAAAGCCCTCAGCCTTTGGGAGCATCACTTTTGGTGCTCCATCATGCACGATACGCAATAATCAGCAGCCAGCGTTGTGCATGCGGTATATGACGTTGACATAAGTATACATCCGTGATGTGGCATGTGACATGGCTGTGTATCCACAACCTTCTCCCTACTGTACTCGATGCTGAGTACGTGCTGCCTCCCTGTCAATCTCCCACATCCCTCGACCCTCGACTGCAATCAATAGCCTCGTCCTCGACCTCTGCAAGATGGCAGAAAAAGCATCAGTGAAGTGACCAACGAGCAAAGCAGTACAGTAGTGAAGCCAACGATGACTAAAATTGTAGCTCACCTGCCTCTACCTCTAAATCCACGCGAACCTCTGAATCCCCGCCCTCGACCTCTGCCCCTGTTGGTCATGTTCATCCCTGGCAAATTCGTTCGTTTCTCCTTGACCTAGATCCGAGTGGACACGTCAGCTATCAGCTATGCAAGGTCGTCTCCACATTCTACATCTCAGGATATGATGCTCGTAAGAGATATGACGATATGGCGGATATGTCGGGGAATAGGATGTAGGGACTCACAGTGATCAGCCGTCCTCGGAACATACTCTCATTCAACACCAAAGCATTCTGCACCACGGACGACTCGGCAAATTCGACATATGCGTAACTACCAACGATGAAGGATCGTTCTCTCATCAGCTCTACATCACAGTTTTTGTCGGACAGCTGTGCGAGACGATACACACCCTTTAGGATGCCCCGTGAACTTGTCGCATAAGATAGTCACTCGGTTTATTGTCCCGCACGCTTGGAAATGCGCTTGGATCTCCTCGGGCGTCGCTCCGTAGTCTACCTGAGAAAGTGTGCAGGGATCATATCAGCGACTGACATCGCCTGATTCCTCTCCGTCTCAAAACGTGGCCGACCAACGAATCGCCACTCACATTCCCGATGTACACACTCCGTGCATCTACAGCTCCAGAAGCCTCTTCGTCGCCGCCCATACTCTCATCTCCAGCCCCCTCGCCCTGTGCAGGACTCGCCCCGTCAGCTGTGGGTCCCGGTGTCCCAGCTGCGCTTGATGCGAGCTACGAGATCGGGCAGATATCAGCTGTCTGAACGATGTGCAAATGTAATGGACCAGCTGCCCTGGTAGCTCGATGACACGAGTATTAGAGACGACGACTCACCGCTGTCTTCTCCGCCTCCATCTCTGCTAATCGAGCCTGCATCAATCTCAACTCCTGTGAGACAAGGGAAGCGACAGTCAGCTACAGCTCTGGCGCGGATTGACTGTCAGCGATGTATTCAGCTCACCTCGTCGACGCCTGCATCGTCGTCCGCTATACGCGGTGATGACTCTCTTTGTTCGGCCATGTTACAGATACGTTGCAAAAACGACGCTCAATAGTCGAGGTGAGATGTCGAAATAATACTTGATGTTTTGTTACCAGTGAGTGAATGGTGATTGTGGAGGGAGCAGCATCACTCGTAGTGCCACATCTCGGTGATAAGCGGGATTACAATCCAGCTCGGCCGTTGCATCCCCCTTCTCACTCGTCTCTCCATGCTTTGCTCACAGTCATTTCGACGTTTGAGACAGTGCTGTACATAGCCCAACTCACCACTCTCCCCTCTCATCCTTCTCGTAAGTCATCGGCGCTTGACTACACAGCGCGCTCAGCAGCTCACGATTCCACTGTCCTCGTTTGCAGGCGACAAAATGGCTTCAAAATCTGCTGCCACGGCCGTCGTGCGTATCCCTTGCCGTCTTTTCAGCGATATCAACAGTGCATCCCTCTATCTCCAACTAATACTGATAATCTTTTGATTGTGACTGTAGGACTGGACCAAGATCTACAATGGTCTCGGCCTCGACAAGCACACCATCACCTCGCTCCAAGCATTCCGCGCCAGACACTCCACCGCCGTCAACAAGAACTCTGCGCTCAAGGCTACGGTCCCCCAAATCGACTTGTCCCACTACAAGTCGATCCTCAAGGACCAGCAGGCCGTCAGCCACGCCGAGAAGATCTTGGGCGAGTTCAAGCCCGTCGACTACGATGTCAGCAAGTGGAACGGTGTCGTTGAGGCTTTCGAGGGCAAGGCTGTAAGTGTTGTTTTCGCTGCTTATACGAAACGAGGAAAAGAGAACTATATCGCAGGCGGTGGTCGTCATTGGCTCGAGATCGAGGTGCGAGAGTGGCTGGGTGGCTGGGAAGAGAAGGACTACACATCTTGAACTGGGAAACTCGGGGCACAACGAGACAATGACGAATATAGAACGATGGCAGGGAAGCGCGAATGGAACCGGATGATCCGACTAGAACTTGATGGCTGATACGTCCGCCTTCCCTATAGGTCGCCGCTGCCAAGGAGACCCTTTCCAAGATCTCCGCCGAGGAGACCTCTCTCCAATCCACCTTGTCCAACATCAAGGACGCCCGACCATTCGAGGACTTGACCGTTGACGAGGTCGCAAAGGCCCGTCCCGAGATCTCCAAGGCTGTCGAGACTATGGTTAAGAAGGGCAAGTGGTCCGTTCCAGGCTACAGGGTGGGTTTTCGTTTTACTTCCCTCGCATGCCATCATCGTGCAGAGGAGGGTCTTTCTGTTGATGACCTGGTTGCTGACCTTATTCATCTTTTTGCCGCTTGCAGGAGAAGTTCGGCGAGTTCTCTCTCATGTAAATGGATATGGACACTGGATAGGAGTAGGGATACGACAAGGGATGAAAATGCATATCCATACAGGCAGGAATGGCTAGTCGTCGTGCCCCAGCGAGCTACTACTGTGTGTGTGTATCTGGGACGTGACGAATCTGGACCTAGAGGATGAGAATTGTCGACCATTTTCAGTGGTTTTCTGAGGACTGTTACAATCACGCCTTTTTCGTTGCATTGTGTAAGAAATTGTCTCTGTGCATTTACGACAGCGTCGAGCACTGCGCGTCGCCAACACGACGAGGCTGGGCGGTATGCATGCGCCTGTACGAAGCTGCAGTCTCGGAACATGACACAGTGGTGAATCAGGGTACACCGCTGCCCCGATTAGGCAACTTGTGCAGTGATACGCAATTCCCGAACCGGAACTGTAACCAACCACACGACTATCATCGACTCATCTTTCCACATCCTTCTCTGTATCTCTTCGATCTTCAGTCTTCTTCTGCGTATCATCAGCTATCTCGAGCGAAGATGTCGGCTCTGATCAAGATCCTCGCTGCGGTCTCTCCGCAAGCGCCCGCGCCTGCAGCTCGCGAGTACTCGGGCTTCGAGATCCGGAAGGGTATCTTCGTATTCCGACCAGCCGCATTCAAGTTTGAAGCTGTGGCTTTGATGCTCCTGGGAACGTACTTGATCGTATACTTGGTTGGAAGGCAGTTCAACCAGCGCCGGGCCGAGGCAGCGTGAGTCGTCGCCGATCTATCTAGATCTGTTCAGGCGCACAGTCTGCTGACGCAGAATGATAGGGTGAAACCGTACCTCTCCTTGATCAAATCGCAATTCACCTCTGTCCGGCCCATCCTCTCCTCCGGACCCGCTTTGCACCTCTTATACGCCTCAGGTCGCCGCTCCGTCCTCGCTTTGCACACCACAATCACCCTGCTCCCATTCCACGATATCGCTACGCTAGTGTACAACTTTGGACGATCTATCATCGAGCCCACTTTCGACGTTTCGGAGAATATCACTTTCGACTTTACCCTCGGTCTGGGCTCGGAAGGCCTCCAAGGTGAAGGTGTGGGCGTCTGGGCTATAGTCGACAAGTCCGCAATGAGGGATACGAGGGAGAAGCGATGGGATCTTGTGAGTCCTCGCCCATTTGTGATATGTGACGACGACTGATTACGTTCCTCCTAGACCTTCCCCCGTCTCTACGAGAGCCCCGCCGTCCCCATTACCCACACCTTGTTCACCGAGCACTCTGACGCTACCGATATCCTGCTCAAGACTCCCAACGTCGGCATTACTGAAGTACTCGCCGACCCCGCCGCTGCCAGTGTACTCAAATACCTCCTCGTGAGTGCGCCCTTCCAGCTTCAACGCGCGAGAGATCGTAGCAAGCTGACCATGACCTGCGCTCCTATCTTTCTTTGTGTCAGGTTACCGACGTCCCTGGCGTCCGCCCGTCCAGGGGTCCGCAGCCCGCAAAGATCAAATCGCGCCACGTCATTTTGTCTCTCTACAAGCCATCCAACTCGCAGCAAGAGGAAGCTGCCAAAGCATGGTTACAAGTAGCTCTGAACGTTGCGGACCTGCTCTCCAAGCCTACTCTCATCAAACCAGAGGTCAGCGCATCCGTTCTTTCGAGAAGCGAACTATAGCTGATTTACCTATTATTTGCGAATCTGATTGATTAGGTCACCCGAAAGCTCATCAAGACTAGACAGACGGTCGACTCTGAGCTGGCAGTCGACTACAAGAAGGAGCAAGATCTCGATAAGGAGCCTGAGCCAACTGCCGAAGAGCGTCGGGCCGCCAAGAAGCGGGCTGAGAGGAGCAACCTGAGTGAAAAGGAGCTCAAGAGGCTTGATGACCTCGACAAGAAGAGGGAGATGAGGAAGATGGCCAAGAAGCAGCAGACCCGATAATACCGGAGTTGGCGGACTTGACCTTTGTTCGAAGAACGAAAGAAGCGGAGAGCGACAGTGGGTCGCTCAGCAGCGCCGGTTGGGTTGGGGGACCAGCTCAAGTCGGAAGGGGCCCAGAAGGAGTTTACTGGGCGCAAAAATACCAAAATGAGTGCTTGTCAATAGCGCAAAGGCAAATAAATATATACATAATTATCAACAAGATGCATTCTCATCATATGATACCGTTGTGTTCGCAACGAAGAAGCTGATGTTGCCCTGCTAAGTGTATATCAAAAAGGTTCATGAAGTATCTGCAACTGTTGATAGCACTAACGGCATGTGATCGTCCATACACGCATAAAAAAGATACGACAGAGTCGAACAGGTCGGTTATATACCAGGGACGACCGAAGTCACGCCGACGCTCGACATATCGTCACCAAACGCTCATCCCTTGCGCCTGACCTAGAGCTAACAACTTGCTCAACATCCCTACTTGTTCCTCTGTCACACCTCCATACGAAGCCGTATCGACCATCTTCTTGATGACGCCCATCAATTCTTGGGGTGTATCAACATGCAGCTCGTCCATCGCTTGGCGGATGACCTGATTCTCATCTTCCCCAAACGACTCTCTGGGCGGGATCGGTACATCCTCGATGGGGAGGAACAGGTCTTCCTCTTCGTCTTCCGCTTCCTCGATCGGAGTCTCTTGTTCCGGCGTCTTCTTGCTGTGACGACTCTTCTTCCCCTTCTTCCCTTTCCCATTCACCCCGATACCGGACGCAGACGCCGAAGTGGATGCAGCGGGAGTAGCCTCGTCCTCATCGTCCGCATCAGAATCCTCTGATTCCGAGTCCCTCTTTGGCGAGCTAGGAGGAACGAAGTCCGCGTCATCCGCATCGTTGTCGTCAATAGTGAACAACTCGTGGAAAGGCAGATTTAGCCCGGATGCTGAGTCGTCCATTGCAAGCGAGGTGTCTTCGAGGTCCATTTGCGAGATAGTTGGTGGTTGGTACGATGGGATGACCTCTGGAATTGCAGGGACTTCACTGGGTAGCTGTAAACCGGCACCGAGTACTACTTTCTTCAACGCCTCGACTCTAGGTAAGACAACAGTTCCACATATCAATATTGTCACAAGGCGAGATAACGACCCGCACTCACTCTCGCTCAAGCTTGCGACAATGGGCCTCGAGCTCGCTGTACGCGTCTTCGCGATCCTTTAGTCTTTCCTCGATAGTTCCGAAAAACTCTTTCTTCTTCTTCCTCGACTCTTGCGCTGGGCACAGATGATCAGTCAAGTCCTATACTTATACCGTAGCTGTAGACCACTCACCTGCAACTCGATTTCTGGCTCGCCTTCTAGCCAAAAGCTCATCACGAGGCATATTCTTTCTGCCGCCCTTTCCACTTGGCGGCAAAGGCCATGCAGGTAGATCTGAATCGTCGTCGTGCCGGGCTCTCTTCGTACCGGGACTTTCAGTCCCTTCATCTTCCGTCGTTTCGAAGGTTGAGGCGTCTCTTTTCCTTCCGTTCATCTTGCTCCCGCTCGTTCCAGCACTATTAGGTAGACCTAGGCCCAGACCTCTCTGAGATGCTTCGGCAGCTTGAGCCAGGGTCTGCGCATCCAAGCCTGCCCAAGAGGAAGTACTGGCGTCGGTGTTCCTCCAAAATCTACTGGCTGCATCGCCGCCATCGACAGCCTGCATCAGGGCATCATAAGATCCTGCAGCAGAGTCGGCGCCATCCGCCTGTGAAGACACGTTCTCCAACGCGTCCTTGATAGCTTGGAGCTGGACGTCACTGCTGATACCGCCGAATGTAGTGTGCCCGAATGATCCGTTGGCGGACCCCATGCCCATGAGCTGCTGGAAAGGGTTATTGACAGGTGGGTACACGGGCGGCCGGGAAATACGTCCAGATCGCGTCTGCTGAACAGGCGTGTCGGGAGGAGCGGAGGGAAGGTTCGATCCTGAGAGCAATTGAGTGTACAGGCTGACATGGCGACGTTGTTTCTTGGCGTTGTACTCTGCAATGAGCTGGACGACGGCTGGGTTGCTGAGGAATAGTGACAACGCGTCGGCGGTATCTCGAATGGCGCCAGAGCTACTAGGATCGTTCTTTCATTGTATTTAGTATATTAGCATTTGCACACCGTGGTGCACAACTCTGTGATGGGACTCACTTGCAGTGCCGGGTCAATGAGATTCATAGGTACGCCGTTCCTACCAGCTCTGGCTTTTTTGGCCTGCCCAGCCACAGAGGAAGCCGCAGCGACCAGAGCGTCCAGACCTCCCATGGTTGGATCGTTGTTCTTGTCCATGTCTTCGGAGACTACGTATAAGACACAAGATTGCACTCGCTCGTGTCAGTATACGAGTCGAGCGAGTATTGAGATGATCTGTCAACAAATAACTGACGAGGAAAGAGATGGGAAAGAAGTGATGACGCCAGCACACGATGATGCTGGAACTTGAGAGCGACACAGAGGGGGATTATCCCATTCTTCTTATTCAATACTCGTTTTATTGCACTTTATCCTGGTTCATCACAGTATTCCCAAGTTTTGATTCCGTTACAACAGCGCGGTGGAGGTCTCATACTGAAAAGCTTTTCTGAACAAAAGTCTGGCTTTACAAAAGTCAAAATACTTGCAGCAGTAGTATAGCCTCGATATACGACACTGGGGCAATGGCACCTCGCAACGCAGCTGCGAGCAGCTCCAAGAGGGACACTGCTGCTAGGGGTCCACCGTCAAATGGACAAGCAGGTCCTTCTCGACCATCTGCGATTAAAGCCAAGAAGCGAGCTGTTGAAGAAGTAGAGGATGAAGAGGATGAATTTGGCGCAGTAGGAAGTGGTATCGATATGAGCGATGAGGATGTCGAAGAAGAAGCGGACGACGAGGACGACGACGAGGAGTTCCCAGAGTTCGACAGTGAAATTGAGGATGGGGACGCAGAGGCGCTGGGCGCGGACGATAATGAGGCAGACGAAGCGAGTGACGAAGACTACGATGAGGAAGACGACGAGGAGAGCGGCTCGGAATCAGGATACAACTCTTCTGATATCGAGGCCATGTACGCTTCGTCCTCTGCGACATCCGCCTCATCTTCGCCATCTTCGTCAACGAAGAAGCTCTCCGTGGACGAAAAACTGTCGAAACTTATTGCGAAGAACAGCGTCAAGCCTGATGAGCGAATTGGAACGGACGACAAGATCTCACGAGCGAAGGAAGGTGTAGGGAGGCTGGTGCCCAGTAAACTTGTTGAAGGAGGCTATAAGCGGGAATACGACGAGTACGAAGCCGGCTACGGCAGTGAGAGCAGTACAGAAGATGTGAGTGTATCCGCGTGGAGCAAATTGCAAGTCGCGTCTTTGCTGATCATTTGGTCGGTTGTAGAACCCTAACACCGTTGGCAATATTCCTATGGAATGGTACGACGACCTGCCTCATATCGGCTACGACGTCAACGGTCGAAAGATCTTCCGACCTGCTCAAGGAGACGAGCTGGACAAGTTCCTTTCCAATGTCGAAGACCCAACATCATGGACGTCGGTCGAGGACAAGCTGTTACAGCAGCAAGTGCAGCTCACGGATAAGGAGTTGGATATCATTCGTCGTCTCGAAAGAGCGGAGAACCCGGATGCCGATTACGATCCTTATCAACCGACTATCGAGTGGTTCACTGGTGAAGGCAAGGAGAGAGTTATGCCGCTCAGTGCGGCCCCGGAGCCAAAGCGACGGTTCGTGCCGTCCAAGTGGGAGCACAAGAAGGTGCGTGATACGATTCGAAACCGAAATGTAGAGCTAACAAGACTGCTCTGTATAGATTATGAAGATCGTCAGAGCTATCCGCGAGGGCCGGATCGTGCCAAACCGCCCCACCGCTGCCAAACCTACCGTCTACTCCATCTGGGCTGATTCTGATCAACCCAACGCTCCACATGCGATGTATATGCCAGCACCACAGCTGCCCCCTCCCAAGACCGCAGAGTCATACAATCCTCCAGAGGAGTACGTGCCTACGGCTGAGGAGAAGGCAGAGTGGGAAGAGCAGGAGAAGGAGGATCGCAAGACCGATTTCTTACCCCAGAAATACGATGCGCTCCGATTGGTGCCAGGATACAAGAACCTGGTTCAGGAGAAGTTTGAACGATGTCTGGATCTGTACCTTGCGCCAAGAACTAGAAGAGTCAAGCTCAACATTGACCCGGAAAGCTTGATACCCAAACTACCAGCCCCGAAGGAGCTCAAGCCGTTCCCTATCGCCACATCAGTACAGTACCGTCACCCCGGAGATACTCGTGTGCGTGGTGTCTCTGTCAGCCCGACTGGAGAATGGGTGGCTTCAGGCTCCGAAGATGGTGTCGTGCGATTATGGGATCTGGGTAACGGTCGTGAAGTGTGGCGATGGGATTTGAAGGGTGGCGCAATCCAATATGTCGACTGGTCCCCTTCGAAGGACGAAGCGATGCTTGTGGCCGTTGTAGAGGGCAAGGCGGTCGTTCTTTCTCCCTTAGCATTGGTGGCGCCAGCTACAGCGGCAGCAACTTTGACGCATGTCAACACTGCTTTCGCCTCGAGTGCTGCCACGACAAAGATAGGAGCTGGCAAGGACGTCAAGGGGACAGAGGACATCAAGTGGGTTCGACCAGGAGAGAAGGAGAGGGAGAGGGGTGTTTTGGTCTATGTCGAGCTTCCCGGAACACCAAAGCAGGTCGCTTGGCACAGGAAGGGCGATTATTTCGCGACTGTCTCGACGGATGGTGAGTCGCTGCGTATGACGTGTCAACGCATCATTCGATCAAAAGCTGATGTTCACTTTCCGAATAGCCGCAAACAAGTCAGTGCTGATACATCAACTATCAAAGCATGCCACCCAATCGCCATTCCGCAAGACGCCCGGACCAGTGCAGAGAATTGCCTTCCATCCATTGAAACCGTGGTTCTTCGCGGCTACGCAGCGATACATCCGACTGTACGATTTGGCCGGACAGAGATTAGTCAAGAGTCTGCAATCTGGTGTCAAGTGGATTTCGTCCATGGACGTTCATCCTGGTGGAGATAATTTGATCGTGGGCAGTTACGATAAGAAATTGTCGTGGTTCGACATGGATCTCAGCACCAAGCCGTATAAGACTCTGAGGTGAGTCTTTCGTCTTCCCATCTTCCCATCTTCCAATCTTCCAACCAACATTCATGCTAGAGCCAAAGCGGAACGTGACTGACGTACTCGCCTTGCGCTTTACCCCGCACAGATATCACGCCCGAGCACTCCGATCAGTAGTCTACCACCCTACGCTCCCCCTCTTCGCATCCGCTTCGGACGACGGCACAATCCACGTGTTCCACTGTACGGTCTACACCGACCTGATGCAGAACCCGCTCATCGTCCCTCTCAAGATTCTGCGTGGTCACAGGATCACTGACGGTATCGGAGTTTTGGACCTGCGATGGCATCCCGAGAAACCGTGGTTGGTCAGTTCGGGCGCCGACGGAGAGGTCAGATTATGGTGTTCATAGCGTAGTGTCAAAGCGCATAGAGTGATGCGCGTTTGGTAGTGCGCGCTGTTCTCGTATTCTGCATGCATCAGCATTGTTCCGAATGTCAGTATGTGCCGTGGACGTCTGTACGCATGACTGAGAGCATACAGCCAAGAACGTTCAGACGAATCGCAAGCCCGAATACAGTATGGCATCTCTAAACATAGCTAATACTTGCGCCACATAACCCCTATCATAATCTAACGCCATTCTCGCCTTTACGACCCATCCAATCGACCTCGTCTGCACCACCGATCTTGACAGCGTCCTCATCACTATCATGCTCCGTCCCAGTCATCTCGTACGCTTCCGGTCCATCTCCGTCCCCATTGCCATTCCTATTATCCAGACCTCCATCTCTGTCTATGGTCGATAAATGTGAATAGCCCGCTTCCTCCGCATCGGCACTTTCTTGTTTTGCCAGTTCCGCGTTCTGCCCTGTGCTCGAGTACAGGTGGACGAGGAATGTTATCACTAGATAGATCAGGAAAGAGAGGGAGAAATCGAACATGGCGTAGGTGACGTGATCTATGCCCAGGCTGAAGCGCGAACGGGTCAGAGAGCTTTTTCGCATGTCATGAGATAGGGGTAGACTCACTCGTCGGCATGGTGCAATTCTTCGTCTGTCGCAGACATAAATAGTGTCCTGCGTTTATATGTCAGCAGAATATACATCACACATCGCGAGTAGGAGTTGTGCGACTCACCCTCCAAGCACAAGCAGCTTCACGGTGGACGCAAGAATCAATACTGCACAACACAAATATACCCTCGGACACTCACATAGGGTGGGAGATGCTGGAACACCCTGACTGTTCCGTGAGGCGTAGGCTTGTCATTCAGCACAAAACACACTTCCACCATACGCAAGACGCCTGCGCCAATAAGGGCATAGCCGAAGAGAGCGTGGATCTGACATGATTGGACTTCAACTTTCGAGCACAGCAGGGGCCAATCGATCAAAACTCACCTTGGTCGAGATCATCAAAGCTTGTTCATGCGCGCTCATTCCCCAGCCAGTCATGACGATACTTCACGCGCGTGTCAGCTCGTGTCTACTACGACGCATTGGATCGACGTACATGATAGCCGGAACGAATGAGCGTTTTCCGCCGCGACTGAGGAAGATGCCGAGCATACCGCCAGCCCACCAAAGAACGCCCTGTGCCACTCGTCAGCTACGAAAGACGTGTTGCTGGTTCATTTGCGCACCATCATTGTATGTTGCATGTCCTTGTGTGACCACGGACCACCGTGGTGCTCCGTGAACGTATTGATAATGCCCTGTATGTCATCATCAGCTTGAGCAGGATATGTCTTATGAACGGGTCACGCACCCATACGGTAATGACGGAGCTGTCCAGCATCTCCTGAGAACAGCCTGTTCTCTCTAACCACTTGCCACCGAGATTGAGCATGATGACCAGGATGGCAGCGTAGCCAATGAAGGCTGAGCCCATTATATAGTGCGCGGCACATTGGCCTAGCTCGCCACCGCGGCAGTAGCCCAATGCCGTAGCGACGCCGAAGAGTATTTCTGTTGCGAGAATATCAGGTCAGAGGGCACCAATCACCGACTTAACGAATGAAAGCCCAGAGGGATGATGAGGAGTGAGTTGACACTCACGAGTCCAGCCGATTACGGGAAAGATCTTGCCTAAGATGCTATGCACCCGTACAACCCACGGTCTGACGTTCTTCTCGAGAATGTGAAGTTTGAGAAAGATTCCGCAGCCCGCTTGCTACGAGATCGGACTGGTATCAGCGATTGGCTTTTCGGTATCAGACCAGAAGTAAGCTGACCGTAACGAGAATCCATGTGAGTATCTTGGCCATTAGCCCGTGAACCTATGCGAGCGCACGCAACCGATCAGCTATACTTGCTCACCACTACACTCCAGCTGCTCAATCCTTTCGAACTCACAGTCTCGGGAAACTGTCTTCCGCCATGGTGATGTCCGAAGAACATACCCACAAAGGTGAGGACGAGGTTGACCGATTGGACCGGGACATGGTACTTTGATCTGCACCGCAGCTGCGTCAGCACGATCGATGTTCCTCAACATGGGGCAGTGAGAACCATGGGGAGCAATGGGCCAGACGCACTTTGCTAATCCCAGAACCATTCCTATGGGGAACGCTATAGTCCACAAGAAGGTTTGTAGGCCCATCTGCGATCGACGCCGATCACAGTGATATCAGCTTGCTTTCCTACTTCTGCCGACATATCCGGTGCGCGAGCGACTTTGACGCACATGTATGTATATCCGCGCGTCGAATGGCACGCCCGTATCGATCTCCGTGACATTATGATGCTCGTGTGCTCGTGCTGTCAACCAAGACGATCGGTCATCAGCCAGGTACGACGAGAAGAGTGACGGAGCTTACCGTGAACTGCGCAAAGAGCTAATACCGCTAGACAGTTAGGTAGTCGCGGCATGCTGCTCTAAAGTGAACGAATAATCACCGCCGACTCGGTCTTTGGCGAGGTTCTGCTGTCCGAGCACGACTCTTGGTGTGAGCCGTGAGCTGAGCTGATGTTGGAGCAGAAAGCCGAGATTTTTCGGATCTGCGCCTGCGCGGTCGCGGAAGTTTCAATCGTCACTTGAGTTATCTGTTGTTGTTGCCTTTGTGCTTCAGGAGTTTGACGGCCTTGCGCCGAGAGGATCACGGGATGAGCGTGGTCCTTGTCGATATTGTATAGGTATAAGCGGTGTGAGAATGAGACTGAGATCAATGCAAGGCTGAGATTTGTTTTGAGCATATGCTACCAGCAATCGCCAATGAACTGTCGGTTATAGCACATCCCACAGCGAGGGAGCAGTAAGCGGCAAAAGCAAAGTCAAACTACGTAGTCTCTCTCTCCTTCGCCCTTCGACCCCCCTACTACCAATCTCTTCATCACTATGCAGCATGTCGCAACAATACTAGATGATGAGGACTGTGAACAAATACTCGCGGAAAACTGCATTCGCGAACAAGACGTTTGCAGTGGTTGTCACCAGACGATACTCCGCCATTAGCGGTCCGCCGTCGGGCGCCGACCGGCAGCCCCGCGGGACCCGAGTCCAGTTGTGCAGTCGTACAGTCCTACGATTACATTGAACGGTCACATGTCACATAACCATTTCATCCCAAGAATCCAAGGTATATAAGGCGCTGACGATATGGATACTGCTGAGGTCTGTCATACTCTCTCGAACGCAAGTCATCCAGAATATAACTTGAATCACCGTCCTGATCAACCGATCAATTATAACTTTCTACAAAATTCGCCATGTCCGATCATCCAGCTCACCCAGCTCACCCAAGTGGTCACGGGAATGCCAGCGGACACCACCAGCACCACCACCAACACCAGCATCAAGAGGACATGTGGGAAGGCCAAGATTACCTCTCCCGTCCTGGCGTGTAAGCGCATCCTGCCATTCGTTTCCAAGCCGAGTGTGAGCCTATGTTTCTCACATACTGATGTATCTGACAACAGCCAAGAGACGGCGATCATCTCAGCCGACAGTGTCATCTACGCGCTATCCTCTGCGGGCGTGACGGAACAAGACATGGGGTCTATGCACGTACTCGAAGTGGGCTGTGGTGAGTTACGGTATGAGTATGAGTACGAGTACGAGCAGGGATACATTGACACCTCCTCTTTCGCTGTGCTTCTTCACGTCTCTTACGTCTGAAGGCCCAGGGACAGTGACCGCCCATCTCTTGGAGCACTTTGCGACCATACACAGCATCGACACTTCCCCCTCGATGCTCGAGGCATTCGCGAAATATCACGCATCGACCCTCTCCACCACGCAGAGATTGACGTACTCACTTCACTCGCTCTCGGCCGAATCGACACGCACCTTCTCTTCCTCTATTCCTGCTGGTGGGGACGAGAGCAGTCGTCTCCCGCCTCCCAGAATGCAGTTTGATCTGGTATTTGCCTGTTTGGTCTTGCACCACGTTGATAACCTCGATGATTTCTTCCTCGGGTTGAGTGGGTTGCTACGACCAGGTGGCTGGGTGGTCTTCACGGAATTTGGTAAAGCCGACAACAACGACACCAACAGGCATGGCCTCAATGCGCAGGCAAAAGTGAGCTTACCTCACAGCATCCACGCAGGGACTGTACGAGATCAAGCAGCTGACAAACCCGATTTCTACGTTACTCGTCTTCAGACCACAGCCCAAGGCTCAGTCAATGCCCCGGACCACTTCCACGCAGCGTTCGAACCTGATCAACTGAGAACGCTGCTTGAGAAGCACGGTCTAGTTGACGTGCACGCAGAGTTCAGAGGGACTTTACCGGTCGTCGAGAAGGTCGAGGATTACCCATCCTGTCTCATCATCCGTGCGGAGAAACCAATGCCTTGAGCGTTGATGTTATTTCGGATAGCGCGGAAATACAGAGAGTCTCGTTTCTAGAGAGGTTGACAGTAGCTTGATAGCAATGAATGCATGGGGATGATATGCAACACATGCAGTCTGACGCGCAAGACAAATGAGATACCTGCTACTCGGTTCACCTATGACAAGAAATGACATCCCATTTCTCGACAGCTTGGCTAGTACACCACCACCACAATCGTCATCACTTGTCCCTTGGTCCCATAGCTGCCTGTAGCATCCTTCCCGCTCCTGCGCCTCCAGCACCTCCTCCGCCTGAGCCAGGCTCCCTGCGTCCTCGAGCTTTATCGCGATCTATCTTGACTCGTTTCGAAGCTCCGGGCGATTCTTCCCTTGATGGAGGGCCGGTCTCTACAAATATACAACGTCAGCTGCTGATTCATCTTCATCGGCGTAGCGAAGCATCGGTAAGATGGGAAGTCACCACTCACCCTCGAGAGTGCGCTTTCGCGGCTCGGCAGACTCGCGCCTTTCCCCTTCCGACTCCTTTGCGGGAGGTGCATCATTGCCTGCTCCAGAGGCAGAGCGCTCATCACCCCGCTGCGAAGTCGCCGTCGCAGAGGCAGGCGGAGGCGTCGACGCGGGAGCAGGACCCATCCTATCTGCCAAACTTGAGCTCTGTCCTCGACCCATTCCCCCTGGCCTGGGAGGCAGAGCATGAGCGACTCTGGAATTGGCGTTGGCAGGCGGCTGCTGAGTCTGGCTGGGTGTAGTGCTGCTTCTTGTAGCTCGGGGCGGCTCGACGATACGATCTCCTTCTGCTGATGATTTGGGAGGGAGCAGTTCTCTCGGCGAATCGCGTTTCGGCGTACGATCACCGTTTGTGACTGCGGTCGCAGTAGTTGGAGGAGGAGCCGGAGGAGCACGGGGCTCAGCACTTCGTCGGGTGTCGCGTCCATCGCGAGCCTCTCGAACGTCCCTGTCTCGACGCGGACGATCACGCTCATCTTTCCGCTCCCTATCTTGATCGCGAGGTCGATCAGTCCTCTCTCTGTCGCCGCGATCTCGATCATCGCGATGTCGATCTCTCCGGTCCCGCTCATCCCTATGTCGATCATCTCGTCGATGTGTGTCTCTGTCTCTGTCCCTATCCCTATCTCCACCCCGCTCACGCCTCTCTTCTCTTCGATCGGGATTATCGATCCTCCTCGGTTCTTCGTCCCGCTTTCTCTTGCCACCGTTGTCATCACGGTGGGATCTGTCCTTTTCTTTCTCTTTCTCTTTCGTCTTTCGCTCTTCCCTCTCTTTCTCCGTCTCCCGCTTGTGATTTCCGCCTGTATCTCTGGACGATCGCCTGCTCTCACGGGCATCACGCTTATCTTCTCCAGGCACTGACGCCAGTCGATCGTGGCGTGCTTGCATGATGTTTTCTTGACGCTTACGATCGTTGTCTTCGTCGTTCGTACCCCGACGAGCATCGCGATCATCGGTCCGATCTCCGCGCCCTCTATCTCTATCCCGTCGAGATCGCTCACTCGCCCTGCTTTCCGCGCTTCCACTCCTATGCGTACGGGGAGCAGGCGAATTCCGGCGCGATGACGGCGTAGGAGATCGGACTCGGGCTGCATCTGTAGGCGCAGTAGGCGCGGACGTGGCTCCAGCAGCAGCAGTCGATGCGGGGCCAGTTGGTGCAGGTTTAGCAATTGTGCCAAACTTTCGGGCTCTAGCCGCCGCCCTAGCTTCGTCGATCGACAACTCGGTCGGCGGCCCCATGGACGAAGTAGCCAGGGGTGACTGCACTCTATCTGGCAGACCCCGCGGTCCAGCTGGCGCAGCTTTGGTATCCGCTGCTGGATCCGTGGGAGCCGTGGTCGCAGATGAGCGTGTAACTCTTGGCCCAGCAGGGGGAGTGGCTCCACTGGTGTTGCTCCTTGTGTCGCTCGCGCGAGCAGGAGAGGAGGCGGGTGTGTCTGTACCGGCAGCAGCTGAGGAAGCAGCAGGCTCGGGAGTTGCCCTTCGCGAAGAAAAGGGGAACATGTCAACATCTTGCCCGAAGCGAATCAAAATTATACTCACTTCGATTCCTCTCTGACGGAAGCTCGTCCTCGGCCTTCTTCCAGCTTCTGTCGGAGCGCTTTAGGATCAGCTGCAGCGAGTCCGGTGGGAGCATTTGCCGGCGTAGAGCTTCCATTCGTCGCTTGGGGCGTAGCGGCACCGTTGGCAGCAGGCGAATCCGCAACTTTGGGCCCAGTAGGCGCCGGCTTAGCCGGTGTGGAAGCGGCAGCAGCACGAGCAGCAGCCTGGAATGAATAATTGCGTCAGTCCGCTGATGATATCTCGAATTATAGGATGCAGACTTACGGAATGGAATGAGGCCGCTGTGACAAAGGGTCTCGATTGCTGTCGTTTCTTCAGACCAGTCAAAAATCTATGCGAGACGTCAGTCCACTTGTTGCTACTTTGCCATAAAGTTGTTGGTCCACGTACGAAGTGCTCAGAAGCTTCAGGTCATTGGTGATGTCGCCATTTTCGCCGGCATGCAATTTCTTGATTGCGCTTTCGATGGCTTTCCCATTCGTATCCATGACAGGGAAATACTTGATGACTTGAAGGCCAACGACAATAGCGTTTTTGTTGTGCATGAACTCGGCTTCGCTCCAACATGATACGAGGGCCTATTCGGTGTCAGTATCTGGAACATGTTACATGAAGAAGTAATTGCAGATGACTCACCCTCGTAAAGGTGTTGTGGCATTTAGCATAAAAGTTTCGGAACTGCTGCCATGACATAGGCCGCATCTCGTCCCCAGCTTTAGGCCTGAACAGCATCCCAGGTAACGGTGTGGGCTGTTCTCCCTCTGTCGCTTTGTCGGGTAGACCAAGAGCTTCTCGGCGATACTTTTCCTCGTCAGCGTGCCAGCCGTCGAGATCTGCTAAGATGGCAGCTAGGCATCGACCGAGATTACGCGCCTCGCTCTCCGTGCATGAGAAGATGCAAGCTGCTAAGCTGTCGTTGAAGAACTGTAGATACAAATATCAACGACCAATCCTCTGATACCAGAAGGCAGATAGGCCAGGCGAGAGATGAATGAAAACTTACGTTGTTGTAGGCGAACAAGGTCGAGAAGCCTATCGTTCCGAGGTCGTGGGCAACGCGGATGAACTTGGCGACAAAGACGGCGTCGGCAGGAGTAAGGATCGCTCGGGGGTAGAAACAGTATTGGTGGAGTTGGGACGCGAGTCGAAGCTGCAGTGTTTTCTCGACGATAGCTGTGTGTGGCAGAGTGTCAATCAGAATGCTTGAATTGCAATATTATACATGGCTGGAATTTCGACTTACATTTGCCGAACCACTTGGAGCTTTCGAGACGCAATCTCCTCCTCAAGGGACCACTGACAAGAGCTTGCTGGATGTCTTTCTCTTTCGTCAGAACAGCTGCTCGAGCTCTGAGACGAGCCAGTTCGGCCTGCTGTTCCGATTTGTCCTTAACGTTGATTCTCCAGCCGGATACAATCGATTCGTGCCGTTGGATAGCAGAGATGGCTTTGTCGTACGAATCGGAGGAAAAAGCGATTTCTGACATTGTCAAATGCCAGAAGATGACAAAGAACGGAGCGCTAAGTCATACTGTCAGCATCCAATTTGAGCCGAGGGCGGAGACACATGACGCTGTACGAACCTCATAACGTCGTTCGCCTCGCGAGGAAGCAGCTTTCGGGCTTGCTGCATGGTGTTGGTGAGCGCTGAGGGCCACCAGTACTTCTGCTTCCCGCCTCCAACCTTGGGTACAGGTACGCTGGACAAGTCCAGCTTTTCGTCATTGGCTGCTTCGTCCTTTCCGTCGCCCATGGTCACATCGTCCCCTTCAACCTGAGCCGCACTAGCCGCAGGCGAAGCGAGGAGCGGAGTAAGCTCTTTCGCTGGCGAGCCATTTCTTTGGCTCAGAGCCTGCTTCTCGGCCAACAAGCGTTGCTGGACAGCAGCCTTTTCTTCCGATTTGGCCCGTTCGATCTCGGCGTTGAGACGTGGTCGGAGGATCTGGAAAGCGAGTGAGTGATCGAGTCCGAAATCACTGACGAGTTCGGCAAGGTCAGGCGTTGAGGTCATGTGCTCATCCGCTGAGAGCTGTTCAGCGAGCAGATCGCCGTATTGGATGAATGCGGTATGACACTAAAAAGCTGGGTCAGCTAGTTCGGCGCCACAAAAGACCGAGCAGCTTACAGTGTCTTCGACAAGATTCATAGCTTTGATCGGTGCAGTGGACATGCGGTCCACGGCGCCTTGTCGCGTTTGCGCAAGTGCGATCCAGATAGGCATAGCGAGCTTGGTATCTCTCAGAGCGCCGACTAATCTCGGCAAACTCCTCTTCGTGCTCTTTCCCTTATCGATCGGTGCTTCTTTCGGCTTATCAACGCCAGGCTCGGGTGGCGCAGAAATGAGGATTCGAGTAGCTTGGAAAGCCTCGCGAATGATCTCCCTGCCTCCCGCAAATGCTTGAAGCTGAGTATCTGATACACCGTCATTCGGTACCGGCTCTGCACCGGACATCACGGACATGAGCCTGTCCAGTATGATCAAGTCGGCCGAGTCGCCGCGCATGAGTCGGTTGATGATGTACTGCAATACCGGGTCAAGGTCCATGTTGGCGTATCGACGGTTGAAATCGCCGACGAATTGCGATAATCCTGCTTTTGATTAGTGTTATTGCGTACCCAATAGAGTGGTGAGCTCACGTTCCAACCACGCCGCAACGCCTGTGCCTGTCTCGTTTAGTCGCGCTTGTCGGTCGTCCGACAGTGTGTCAAGCATGACAAACGTGGCGACATCGAAAGACAGTTGCGTCATGTATCTCCCAGCGTCGACAATAGCTTGACCGATGTTAGGGTACGCTTTGACTTGAGTCATGGCCGTGCTCCATAACGCGCACGGATTACCATGACTAAGCTTGGCAAGGAATCGAGCCGAATACCGTTCATTTGCCGACGCTGCTGAAGACGATCCGCTGGTCGAAGAAGTAACTCTTCTCAAGGCTTTTTGTGTCTCTCGGGTACATTCGTCAGCGGCGTGAGCTGCAACAAGACAACAGCTTCGGCCCTTGAAGTTACATGTACTATCTCGCCATTCACCATAGAGGGAGTAGCGGACAGTGTAGGGGAAGAATTTTAGCAATGACCACAACTCGATGTCGAAGGCTGCCGTTGCGCCAGATGCGGACAGCGATGGCAACAGGACAATGCGAATGAGGTCGAGCCACGGCTTCATCTCCTTGGGGGTCGGCTGTTGTACATCAGCATATACACGACTCGGCCACCTCATCAACACTCACTTCAACAAGAGCGAGCTGGTCTTTCGACTTGGCATGGGAGATGGCCAATGCAGCTTCCTTTTCTTTCCGTAATCCAGTGAAGTGGATCGCGCCGATACGACATAGCTTGACCATGACCGACGCGTCTCTTCCACCCAGTCCCCGGATGAGCCCTAACCACCGCAAGCCTTTGGTATGTATATCATCAATAGATGCCCACAGCTCCAGGTCGTCCCGCCAATATGGGTAGAAGAATTCGAATATCTTTGAGCTAGTCTGCGGTGGTACAGGTGAAAATAGAGTTGGTACCGCTTCCTTTTGCGTGTGCAGAACGGTAGGAGCTAAGACGTGCGAATCGAGTTCCTCGCCATCTACTTGGTCTTTTGGTGCTGCATATGTTCGGTACAGCCCTTCGAGGGCATGTGATACGTTTCGGAGTATGAGATCGCCGATAGCAGGTCGGCTTTGAGCTGTCCAAGGGAATTTTGCCAAAAGAGACAGGGACGCAGGAAGATCGCCTAGAGCTAGTAGGGCTTGAAGCAGATCGACGCGCTGTTTTGGAGGTGGCTTAGGCGGAGGACCGGTGGGCTCGGCTTTGTCTGTATCCGCAGCTGCTGGGGTGTCGTCGTCCATTAAGACCGAATTTGACAAGGCGTTCGAAGGTCCCGATCTTGAACTGACAGACGCAGCCCATTTGTTTTTGATACTCTCCATCTCGGCATCATCCGGCGATAGCTGAAGAAGGTGTGTGAGTGAAGTGTTAGATTGGGAGAGCCCGTGGGTCGACGCACGAATGGAAGTAGGTCGGCTAAGCTGACGAAACCGTGTTTGACTAGGAGCGCAGCGATGTACGTCAGGCCAATAGGTGTGTCGCCACCTTCTGGCTTCTGCTCAAAAGGTATGTCAATTTAGCACTGAGCCCAGGAGAGCCGCAGACGTACTTGGTAAAAGCCAAATTTGAAGCCGAGAACTTGCGCCAGCACTCGGTCTCCTCCTTGACTCATCACCTCGGCAACAGAATCGACCTCGTCCTCGATCCAATTGTCCACAGCTTTGCCTTTGCCTTTCTTATCAGCTGCGACAGCTGCGGCGCCCCACGGCGAGGCTCTGAGGAGGTGCAGGAAGAAGCGCCAGTGCACAGTGACATGACAGCTTGCGATTTCCAGTATGATGTCCAGGACTCTGGGCGGTGAGAGATTGAAGTAGCCGATCAAGCCCATCACTTTCGACCACACGCGCTTTGCTCTTTCTTGCGTCGCTGTGTCGGTCTCGTCGGTGTGATTTGACAAAGCATCGGGGCCAGTGAGTAGAACAATCAGACCTGAGAAGCCCTCGGAGGATTCTCGCAAGAGGTTGTACTTGTATTGCTTGAAGAACAGGGCGGTGTTGCGCTTGACAAAGGCATTTCGAAGCGCTGGTGGATGATGAGGGATTGGGTGCAGACCGAGACTGACGAGATAGTCTGGTGTCAGGAGGAGGGCGGGAATATGAGAAGGTATTTTCTCATTTTGCTACGTGGGAGTCAGTTGGAAGAACGAGGGGTATATATCTCAGCTGAACAATACAACTCACCAAGAGAAGCTTGATCACCGCCAGCCCCTTGCTAACAGGTATTGTCGAAGTCTCTGCCTCACCGCTCTTCGCCAGTCCCCTACAATCCTCCTTCTCCTCCTCCAAAAGTTCAGCCGATTCTACCAGTGTCTCGTAGAAGAGGTGCACGGTTTCATCTGCCTGTTCATCGAGGGTGGAGGGTAGAAAGTCGGCCAAAGTATCCGCTTCGAGGTCCGAGGTGAGTAGTGATATCAATGTATTTGACAGCGGTATTGATCCTACTACAGACGAAGACGATGTCGCAGTCGCTTGTTGCAATTGTGAGACAAGGATCTCTTTGATAGTATCTCGTCCGCCGCTCGCCCATTCTTGCAGCGCTTGAGCAACTGGCGGTCCTGAGCTATTCGACAATGGCTCGGAATGCGTCGAAGTAGAGGAACCCGCATCTGCCTCGACAGCGCTTTTGCGCGCGGTCCGACGGGGTGCCATCTTCGGCTCAACTCCGTGTCAGAAGTTAGCGGTATGGTCGCGTTTTGAGTTGGTTTGCAATCTACCAAAATATACTGTCAACTAACTCGTCGTCAGGACAGTTGCAGCGAGCGAGTATGGAAGGGACGCTCAAACAAAGCGGAGCTGTCCGCCGAATCGCTCAGTGCCACAGGACGGTAATTACGCTGATACTATTACTCGTATTCCCGGTCACTGATCACTCATCACTGATCACTGATCACTGGATGAGATCTGACGTAATGTTCCGGGCCAGCTACTGTGGTCGATGGTGGAGGGAGTCCATCCATCGATACTGGTGGTCGAGTATGACATAACTGGGTGGGGAGTTGGTGTTGGAGTCAGGTGATCGACAGAGCAATGATATGATGCATATATATTAAGAGAGACAAGCAGGCTTTGTTGACATCTACCATAATCAATAACATCTCATTTCAAACGGAACATATCCACGTAACAAACAGTCGTAATGGTCAAATCAATCGAAGACGTCGTGTCAGACTTCAATGGTACGCCATACTTCAGTGCTGGCGCGCTATGTTCACTGATGTGTTTGGATAGATATCGTCAATATGACAGCTGACGAGCTGGACGAGTTCCTCAAGACTGAAGCGTCCGAGACGACTGGGTGGAAGGAGGACGGTGCGGGGGAGTCGGTAGGGCATGAATCGGGTAGGAAGATTGTCGATATCCTCCGCAGGAATCCTTCCAAGGTGAGACTCGAGTACCCACCGTTCTGGTTCTCTTTCTTTCAACTTTGCCTCTCTTGAAGCGAGTACTGACGGATAGTCCGGACACAGGACGAAAGCAAGTACACTGAAGAGGACAAAGAGCACATGCGCCGCGTGGTCTCTTACGCCAAGCGCCATCTTGCCCAGGAAGACAAATTGAAGGAATCCAAGACTCCCGAAGAACTAGAGAAGACCAAGAGCACTCGCAGTCTCAAGAACTGGGTGAGCGTCATGTCTTACTCATATCATGGTAAGGCTGATACTGACATATGGACGATGTAGGGCCACGACCCTCTGAAGACATTCAGCAAGTCCGATCAGGCTGCTGCAAAATCTGCGAAACCTGCTTCAAAGGCTAAACCAGCCAGCAAGAAAGCCGCAGCTGAGAAGCCCAAGTCTAAAGGTAAAGCAGACGACAAGGCCTCGGCTGAAACAGTCGAGGATAAGAAGGAAGAGAAGAACGAGAAGACGGAAGAGAAGAGCGAGAAGCCAAAGAGTAAAGGCAAGCCAGCCAGCAAAAAGGCTACTCCCGCTGCGCCTGCGGCCTCAAGCAAGAAAGCGGAGGAAGAAGCGGAGACGGGCGAGAAGCGCGAAGCGGCCGAAAAGCCCGCCGACAAGCCTGCTAGCAAGAAGGCAAAGTGAGCTCGATTCTCACACCTTGCTCTCGTAGTGTAGTCGGCTGATACCGCTTTGATGTGCTGTAGGACAACCAAGGAGCCCACTGAGCCTACGAGAAAACCCCCCAGTCGAGGTGCCAAGAAGGCGTGAGACGTGACGAGACGGAAATCTTATTAGCAGGTTTAGCAGGAAGAGAAAGAGCTGTAGAGGTATGGATGCGAAGTGCAGGACGATCGAAGGACTTCATTTGTCAGGAGCAAGGCGGATATCATAATGTTAATAATGCATGGAAGCACACAATAGTCCAATCATGCTTCGATCCTACCCGTGAAGATGATAGGCTCGTCGATAGCCCGACCAATCACCAATGAGCTTTACCTCCTCACACCAGCTGGACTGCGCTGTCATATGACCTATCACTTGCGAATCTGAGGCTGGTGAGCCTCATCGTCCTCTTTCCTGTGGAAAGCTTCAAATCAGTGCAAGTGGTCAAGCAAGACGGAGCCCCCAGCATTCGCATGCGCTCCGCGTAGGCTACTGGCCAACGGCGATGAACCATCGTTATATACATATCATCTACTGCTTCATGCCAGTGCTAGCTCAACCTCGATCCTGTTGTCATGAGTCGCAGAGCTGCACGATTACAAAGAAAGGTAATCCCTAACTTCAGCCTCGGTCAATTTTCTGAATGTGGCGGGCAATCTCTCTCCTGGCTTCTCCCTCATTTGCTCAGCGGTAGGGACAGTCACTACGCCAATCTCGATTGTTTGTTCGGTCATTTGGCCTTCGAAGCCTTCTTTGAGCGTCAGCAGGGCCGTGTGGATGGCGTCTTCCAGTGAGAGGTCGTCGTTGTATCTGCGTTATAAAATTAAAGCAAACATGATTGGGTCAGCGATGTCCCAAGGTTCTGGCACACGATCTTTTCCGACGATAATTCGGACACTCGTATCTGTGAAGGGAGGCAACGGCTACTCACCGCTTCTCCAAGAATGTCTTCCCGTTGACCATGTTCTTACCGATCGCGCTCGCCTTCCACGCCCAGTACGAACCTGACGGATCGATCTGCCATAACGATTGTCCGCGGTGTGAGTCCCAACCAGCAATCAGAAGGGAAATACCATAAGGTCGGACACCACTGCCAACCGACCACGCATCAGCACCGCGTCATACAATCATTCATGACGTGCGCATGAATGTAAATCGTAGAGGGCTCACCCAGATTGCGTGGCTTTTTGAACTACCGCCGCGACCTCTTGCACCAGCACCTTTGTCGGGGGGTACTCTCCGTACACTTTCCAGTACGCCTGGGCGATCTTCCGCGCTTTAGCGACGAGGATGCGGTAGTCTGGGCCCATGCCAGAGTAGACGAAGCCAATATTGGGGCATATAGGAGCTACTTTCTCCAGTGCTGATGTATCGAGCAAAAGCGAAGGCGCCTTCTTCTCCGTGGCCAGGACGACACCGTTCGTAGCTGCGGAGTAGGCCAATGACTCGATCAGTACCTAGTCAATGATTTCTGGAGGAGGGAGAGCGATACTACGCACCTTTGATACCGAGACTGGTAGTTCCACCCGCGACAGCCGCTAAGGCATGTTCGATCTGCACAAGCTTACCCGAGGGCGAGAAAGTAGTGAGGGAGAAGCTGCATAAAAACAGACATCAGCTCAGCTAACTTGGAGCCTACGGGTATGAAGGCTGGATGTAGCTAATTGATTGTCTGACTCACGAGTAGGCACCACCGCCTCCTGGAGCAGCCATATTGCGAGCGACGTTGAAAGTTGTTGAGAGGAAACGAGCGATGTGGCCGACTTCGGAGTAGCTTAAGAGAAGGCCGAGGGAGCTGGAAGGCGATGTTTGGGCCGGCGAAAGGATGCGGGAGATGGAACGTCTGTGAGATAAGCTGGTGAGAGTCGAGTACGATGTAGCACTACTGCAACTTGATGAACGATGTCGAACGCAACGACGAGGACACGCGCTGGACAAGCGTCATTTGGGTTTACGTAATAGAGCTATTGCATAGTAGGATCGTCCACTTTATTCACTCCCCTCTTTCGGTGAAGCTTGGGTTGTCGGTTAACCGGGCAGTCCACCACTCACTCGCTGATCATCATTCGCGGTTCAACAAGTAAGTTAATGACCGTCAGTCAAATGTAGATTAACAGCTTGTCATCCTCACATCTCATTCTCAGCAGTAAAAATGGAATGAGGTGCTATGTCAGCACACTGAAACCATCGGAGCACCAGATGACACTCAAAATCGAGGACGTGTGCCAATTAGGTCATCCCATCTTCAGTCTCCCTCTCATATCGGATCACATCTCTCTGTCATACTTCAATCACGATAAGAAGCATCCGAGCCGAGCCCGTGCGTGCATCGACGAGTCTGCGCAGTCAATCCAATCAAGTCATTGTCCAACCTTTCGCCTTTCGCACTTCGCTTACGTCTGACGCTAAAAGGACTGGCCATCCATCTATCTTTGAGGGTGAAGATTGAGTTCGCCTTTGATCACTGGACCGAGGGTGATGATGCGCTCAGTACCCCAAATCTTCCACTGTGGCTTGATGGAAGGAGAAGGAAGCCTGCGAGCCGTGAAAGGCGTGCTGATCCGATCCGAAGGACCAAGGAAACGGCATTGGCATTGGCTGACCTACCGTACGCACGAATAGCTGTTGATGCCGCCGTGATTTGCGGGATATGGCTGATGCGGCCGCTCTGGCCTTTTGACCGTCGACAAGTGATGCTGATGCTATTATTGATGCTGGTGGCAGTGCAATTGTTGAATCAATTCACTCCGGCCCCGGTCTTCCGGTATGCGCGCGTACGGCCGGGCTGACTAGACCCAACAAGATGATGATGATGTGGAGTTAGTGATGAAGTGCCCAGAGTCGAGTTTCGACGCACACACGCCATGTGGGATCAATATGCGCACACCTCATACAATACAGAATACACAGCACATGGCAGTCCCACTTTCATGCATGTGCACAATCAATATACCACATACCACACACTACCGGATCGCAGTATCCCGTCTCCTTTCACCCTCTTTTCTGTTCCGCAAACGCCTGGAGGCAGTGGCATCCCTCACCTTGACCAAGCTACCGAAAAAAAATCCCTCTGATCGTTCGTCGATTCCCACGGTTTGGGGGCGATCACACGTATCCTTTGCGGACTGCGGACATATGGACATCGCTTTGTATCCTGCATTCTTCGTTCACTTCGTTCCAAGTGACTTTGCAAACCGACTAAACGGCCGAGTGGCGCCTCATCCCTGCTCCCGTCGTCCTTTGCACAGCACACGCACTCGGCTCAAGGACAGGACAGACCGTACAGACAGACATACAAATTGGATCGACCTGAAGGACAGCTCGGGGTACAGCTTTCAAAAGGCTTAAAGCACAAAGGCATTCGTTTGCACTACTACTAGTGTGAGTCCCGCTTCCGCCAATCCCCTTCGCCTGTCCTTCCACTCGCCCCAACACTCCTTTTGTCGGAATGCATCACGCCACCGCGAGATTGCTGATCGACGCCGTTCGGCCTTGGGTAATCTACCTTCACAGGTACTTTAGCAGGGATAGGTCATCGTGGTCCGCTCCAACTGCATTGCTATTGCAAACCACCGTATATAAGGTATTACAGTGCCTCGTACCCTTCCATCCACTTCCAACCTCTTTCTCCTCTCATCGTCTCATGCGTATAACACTTCCCGGCCAGTAGCGTCATTTTTCAAACACAGTATACCCCACGCACTCAGAGCGCAATGACATTCGCGCACCCCGAGTACCTCGCAACATCAGTGATAGCGCTGGTCACGGCGCTCTACCCACTCCCGTGGCATTTGAGAACGGGAAACGTCGCTACGCTCTCTATGATCTTCTGGATGACGCTGCTGAATCTCGTCCATACTGTCAACTGTGGGTCGCACTCTCCATTCTTTATCATCCAACGTGTTTACAGTACAAGTATATCGGTGAGCTGATGTGCGTCATTCTCGCAGCCGTCATTTGGGTCGATGATGCCACCCCTCGCGCAAATGTCTGGGGCGATATCAGCGTTGCTATCATCGGTGCGTCCGCCAGGCCTCCTGTCCTTCGCACCCTTGCTTTTTACCATTACCGCCTGTCTTCTGCACCTTCTCTTCAGTCAAACACGCAAGACGCTGACTGCATCCCATCCCTTCCTTACACCATCCTTCGCGCACAGTGGCATACAACTTCGCCCTGCCCACCGCGCACCTAGTGCTCGCCAAGCAGCTCGAATCATACACGACCCTCCGCGCCCATTCGCCACTGTACGACACGGACGCGCGTCGGCGTCATAAGATATTCGACATCAGCGTCAGCGTCATCGCTCCTGTCCTGGGCGTATTGCTCCATCTGAGTAATATGGATCGACGATTCTACGTCGTCGAGTCGTTCGGGCCCATGCCTGCTACGTATTGGAATACGTGGGGTGTCACTTGGATGGCTGTACGTTTTTCTCCTCTTTCGATAGAGCTCAGTCACATCTCTGTCGCGGCCAGCGGATCGTGCTGGCGGCTGACATTCCGGGATGTAATGCCACTATTAGATTGTGCCCATCCTCATCGCTGGTGCTTGTGCAGTGTACACCAGTAAGTTAGTCCGCTATGCCTCTCGATGTACCCACTGACAAAGACCAATCTAGTCATGGCTCTGGTCAACATCTTTCTCCGCCGCCAGCAAATGCTGAGCCTGGTAGTATCAGATGCTTCGATCAACCGAGACCAATTCTACCGTCTCCTGTTTCTTACCATGGCCGAGCTCGGGACCTGCGGGTGAGCTTTTATTCAACCAACCATATAAAGACTGCAAGTACTCCGTAATACTGATATCTCGCATTTCATCCACAGACTGAGAGCCATCTTCAATTTGATGTCATACGAGAACGGCCCGCAGCCGCTGGGGCACTTTGGCCCGCCCCTTCACAACCTCTCAAAGATAGAGAGCATCCCCCTATCCATCGTAGCGCCAAAAGGCATGACGGTGCTTCGGCTATCGTTCTTCACCGTCGTATCGTGCAGCTACGTCTTTTTCCTCTGTTTCGCCACTGGTGAGCTTGCACCGCATCACTCTACTCTCTTGCCCTGAGTCGGCTGACAAGAGTGCGTTTCGCGGTACGCTATGAACTACAGCCACAGAGACGAAACGGTTTTATAACAGAATCGCACACCGCATCATCCCCTGTTGGCCCGAAAGCTCAATGGAGCGGGTAGAGAAGATTGGATCGTTCGACACGGCCCGATCGGGACGGTCCAATTTCACAGGATCAGATCTCTCCCGCTCATCAGGCCCGCTCTCCCCCATGACGCCTAAAGATATGGATATCTCACTGGAGGAGATGCTGGGCACACCGAGATTGGACAAGGAGGGCAATTGGAGTACCAGTTCGTCTCGGTCGTCCCGTAAGCCTGTTGAGGCGACGAGCGAGTACGATGAGGAGGCGGCCGATTCGCTTTATCTCCCGCCCATGCAGGTTGACGAGAAGGCCACAGGTGGGTGCTCGTTGCGTTCGAGTGGAAATATAGAGCTGAGCGTCCTTTGATGATCAACAGTGTAGTGTGTCGGACGGGGCGTGGCCCGATCATAGGCCGGGGAAGTAAGCCTAGTAGTCGTCGATCACGACAGCGGCGAGAAGGCAGCAGTACATTTGAATTTTAACACGTTCATCTTGTGCATGCTGCGTATCGCGTATCATCGTTGGAGCTTGAGATATGAGAGGAATAAACAGCAATTTATAATACCTTGTATGATCGATATGGTTTATACCCTTTCCTCATTGTAAATAGCATCTTGGACCATGGAATGAGGATCGAGGATTAAAGACAGGAGAAACAAAAATCGCACAGAATGGATAGAGATGCGATGTGATGCATATGTTGTCTTGATAGTTCTCCTTCTTCTCCTTTTCCTCTACGTCTGTTTCACATTCTGGAGATGAAGCGAGGATCACCGAGGGAGACGGTTGCACTCCATGTGTGTGCGTGTAGGTTCAGCCGGTAGAGCGCAGTAGAAGTCTGCACAAAACAGATACGGGGATATATCAGTTCTGCTGGCCATAGTGGTGTATATGAGAAACTTACCGAGGGACTGCATGCTCTTGAACAAGGCGGCACTATGCAGCGCGAGCTATGTGATCTCTGTCAGCTTGCTTTGTCCCATTGCGGAAAGAGGAGCGAAAGTAGCTGAGCTAGACTCACCTTGATGCAGCTCCGTCCACCTTGGGGATCTATTCGACAGAGCTCGGCATCGGGCTGATCGTTATTTCTTCGCGAGTCGAAGACGTAGCTGTGACAACAGTTTGACATCAGCTCTTTTCGTCCGCTACTTGACTGATTGTGAAGGTATTACCAACCGCGCATTCGGTGCTTCCTGCCATGAGACGCACGAGACAAGAATATCATAAGCATACGCCCATTTTCAATCTCGAGATGTTCGGTACACGAGCTCACCTTGACGAAATCGGCTACTCTGCGATGCTGCTCAGGCGCCGGAGCGTTGACTGATGAATCGCTGCGGGGGGCAGGAATGTCGTTAACCCCTCTCACTGAGAAGGCGTTGGCCGTTGATGGTGAGGTTGAGAGTGAATCGAGTAGAGCCATTGTGACGCGTATGGACTGTTCAGTCTAGGTCGATGATTGTTGATCGTTGAAGCTACAAAGGTTGTTGTATAGCCAGCAAGTATGGTCACTTGCACTTGCGCTTCGCTCTGCCGATCGTCTCTTCTTATGACTTATGACGCTTGATCACGTGAGTCAACCCACGCGCCTAAATAAGTGGCCGGAGCCGCTGCCAGTAGGCACGCCAAAAGCTAGTCTTAGTAATCATTCCCAGATATCGGGTAAGCTTTCCGTCGGAAAGAATGGCTGAGAGTGGTAATTACCTTGTGTTTGGAACCGAAGCTGGAATGTTCACGTACAGTGAGACGTCAATATGCATATAAAGAGCGCATTAGCAAGTAGTGGTCTCTTCGATCACCAACCCAACAACTGTCAATACCTTGTGCATAGCCCTGTACCTACCTTTCACCTTCGTGTAATCAACCAAAATGTAAGTTACAAGCTCTCTGCAAGCTTAGGCGCGACGTCACGGATCTCCTCCTTGGTACAAGAGCTGACCCGCCACGCGCACTGCTGCAGGTCCGCTACCACCGCCCGCAAGCCCGTCATTGTCGTCGCGTTCTACTCGACCTATGGCCACATCACCACCCTCGCCGACGAGGTCATCAAGGGCGTAGAGTCCACCGGCGCCATCGTCAAGCCTTACTTCATGTATGTATCAGCTTACCTCTGCCGATAACCTTGTAACGGAACATCGTGCTGAGTGTATCCGATGTAGCGAGGAGACCCTCCCCAAGGAAGTCCTTGACAAGATGTACGCTGGCTCTTCGCTCAACCCCAAGTACCCCATCATCCAGCCCGAGGACCTCAAGGAGGCCGACGGTATCATCTTCGGTGCCCCCACCCGGTGAGTCAACAACGCGCGAACCACCTGTCATGAGACGTATGACTGACGCTGTTCTGCTCGCGATGTAGTTACGGCCGTGTCCCCGCTCAGGTCTCCGCCTTCTTCGACAAGACCGGTGGTCTCTGGGCTACCGGCGCGCTCACCGGCAAATTCGTAAGCAACTTTCACCGAGGTATCCGTTAGAGCTGCACTGATTCGTTCTCGAATCCAATAGGTCTCCCTCTTCACCGCCGCCGCCGGCCAGCACAGTGGTCACGAGGTGGGTCACGACTTGCAGTCCCAACATTCGCCGTGCCACGCAGACTAAACTGACAATAACATGAAAATCGTTTAGTCCACCGCCATCACCACCTTCCCCTTCTTTGCGCACCGTGAGCAGCATTCATTTCCTTCCAGCGGGGTACAGCTGTACTGACTTAATATATAGACGGTCTCGTCTACGTCCCCATCGGCTACAGCGAGCCCCAGGTCGGCGCCCTTGAGGAGATCCAGGGTGGCTCTCCTTACGGCGCTTCCACCGTTGCTGGCCCCGACGGCTCCAAGCAGCCTACTGTCGGTGACCTCAAGATCGCCCACCACCAGGGATCTGTAAGTCCATGTCGTTCCCGTTACGAGATCATGTATTGACTCCTAAAATCATCGATACAGTTCTTCGCCAACTTTGTCGGCACCTTCGTTCGCGGCAAGCACGCCGCTTAAGTCCATTTCGATCATGCAATCTAAGAACATGCTTAGCACGGAAAGGATAGAAGGTAGAATAGTAGAGTGCACACTGTCATGCAGCATATATCTCTCAATGATTCGGGGCACTCATAGAATTCTTGTGTCTCAATGCTGAACGCGTGATAAAGTGGAGGATGACGTCGGTACAATATGTTAGCGACTTTGCCGGGTATTGCCATTGCGTCGTCGATCTCGTCTTGTTTTCTCTACCATTCGATCATTGTCACCTGTCTGCACCGAGCCCACACAGATGAACCTCCGTGCCATCCTATCACTACCAGTAACACTCACAGCGCTGCTGACATCGCGCATACAACCGTTTTTGCCCTCAACTTCGATCTCGTTAAATCCAGTTCGGACAGCTACGACAATGACGCTCGATTCGACCAAGATGAGCGGTATGTCCGGCATCCACTCCTCAGTAGACGATGAGAGCTGATGTAGGATCGATGCTAGTCCTTCATGCGCCTTTACAGCCTCACACGAAAGAAGGGGACTCGACGCATCCCACAGGTTACGCCAGAGATGGGTACTGCTGGGGCATTGAGGCGGATCCGGGACAACATTACATTGGGGCCGTAGTGTCGCAGGAGTTTCTCGATTTCAGTAAAGATCGGGGTGAGTTCATCCACCGTTAACACATCATCAATACAGATTGTAGTTGGCTCAAAGTTGCTGATGAAAAATGACGATTAGGGAACGATCTGATCAGTCGACGAGGCGGGTTCCCGGGATTGAAAGATGGGTGCAGGTGGTGTCTCTGTGTCAACCGGTATGTCCCCTTTCCCTGCCCAATTACAAATGTCTGACCAAAACATTGAATCGAGCTGACCCCTCCATCCTTACCCGTGCAGATGGAAGGAAGCACTCGTGGCATCTGAGAAGCTCGGCGACAAGGTGGTCCCGCGGTATGTCCCCTGTCCACATCACTCTTGCACCAATACATTCGCAATACTGACGCTACAATTGTTGCGTGATTCAGCGTCGATCTCTCGACCACAGCTGTCGGAGCACTCAAGACAGTCAAGCTAGAAGATCTTCAGAGATTCCAGTACAAGCCATGACTGTAGCATACTGTACGCTGTATCCTCATGAATAAGCATATACACTTGCACAGTGATATCCCGTCGGATCACACATCACGCATACTGGATCTGGTGTTACCTGTTACCAATACTTGAGAAATCAATCCCCAAAGCGGTAATTTCAAAGCGATGCGGTATTAGTCATGTTCCAATGTTCCAAACCCGGTGCTTGCTCTGCCACTCTACTGCCACTTTGTGCACTCGTAGCACTCGTAGTGCACTGGTTGTTTTTGGCTTGTTTGTCCTCGTTTAGCGCCTACTGTTACACTCACTGACGAGATATCCATCGTTCTCCTTTTCGCTCGTACTCGTCATCTCGCATACTCTCTTGCCTATAGTGTACATACCAAGTAGACCTCTGCTAAATATGTAAGTCCGCCTCGCTCTACCTGCGCAGTGCCTGACGTTGAGCCGACACATACTCACTGGTGTACTTGCGACCGCTCGCTCCCCGCAGGTCCACCAAGCCCGTCATCGCCGTAGCGTTCTACTCGACCTATGGTCACACCGCCGCTTTGGCCGAGGAGGTGATCAAGGGCGTCGAGTCCACAGGGGCCATTGCCAAGCCCTACTTCATGTACGTCGCTTGTCCTCCACCTCAATTTCGATTACAAGCGCATAGCGAGAGTGCACGTGTCGCGTTTGGTCTTGGCTGATGATTGTGCTTTGTCAACTTATAGCCAGGAGACACTGCCTGAGGAAGTCCTGGGCAAGATGTATGCTGGATCCTCCCTCAAGCCCAAATACCCCATTCTCACTCCGAACGATCTCGTTGAAGTGGACGGTTTCGTTCTCGGTGCGCCGACCCGGTAAGTCGCAAGTCGTACTTTGCCATATGACTGTTATTTATGGCTAATACGCTGTGACGCCATACAGTTACGGCCGCGTCCCCGCGCAGGTCTCGGCGTTCTTTGATCAGTGTGGTCAACTCTGGGCAAAGGGCGCGCTAGTCGGCAAGTTCGTCACTCAGTTCACCTCTGTTGCCGGCCAACACAGCGGTCATGAGGTGTGTCGTCAACATCACTACTGATACATGATGAGACGGCAAGGACTGACGAAAACACGCGCGTAGAGCACTGCTATCACCACTTTCCCCTTCTACGTTCACCGTAAGTTTGTATCATGCCATTGCTATTCCGCGCGCTTGAGCTGATCCGTCACGTTTGACTCGCAGATGGCCGTAAGTCGAACACCGAGGATTTGAATTTTAGTGGAATGCAAGTTCAGAGCTGATAGCCATCACGCACTACAGTGATCTACGTTCCTATCGGTAAGTTTTGCGATGCACCGGAACCGGATTATTCACTAATATATCCACCAGGCTACGCCAACCAGGCCGTCGGAGCTCTTGACGAGGTACAGGGCAGCTCGCCATACGGCGCGTCGACTGTCGCCGCTGCCGACGGTAGCTGGCAGCCCAAGGCGAACGACCTTGAGGTCGCTCGCTTCCAAGGCAAGGTAAGCTCGTGTCTTCTCTCACGATTGTTTCGCACAGAATGCTAATTACCGTGTCTTAGTACTTTGCCGACTACGTCGGGACATTCGTTCGCGGCAAGCATGCGTGAGTGCTTTCTGCAACTTTGAATGAGAAATTGCCATGCGACAAGGATTCAGCACGTGCATCTCAGCATTGTGACAGCACTGTGCCTGGAGATGCTGCTGTGTCCCTGAGCGGATCGCACTACTCTTAGAGAAGTCAGAGAAATCAAGCGTAAGACGCTGAGGCTGTTTGTCCCTCCATTCGCAGTGCTTCCGCACCCGCCGTTGCAGCCGCGTCAGAGGTTCCGGCCGAGACGCAGACCACTTACACCTCGACCAGCGGAGGCGGTCTGGAGGGCTACAACCTCGGTGCCGTCATCCCTGTTGACGGGTCTAAAGGGGTGTCTACCGCAACTACGGCCACTCCCGCCGCTGAGCCCGTCTACGACACAACTGCTGCTGCCACCACGCTTGACGAGACTACCGCGTCTGCGACTCCCGTTGAGCCAACTAGTACGGCCGCAACCACTTCAGAGCCGACGACCGAGAAAGCCGCTGCGTCTACCACCGATGTGCCTACTCCTGCCCCCGTCCCTGTCCCTGAGCCAGTGCCCGAGATGAACGAGAAGACCACCACTACTCCCACCACCGCAGAGACCAACGACGCCACTACCAAGCCTGAAACCACCGCCACTGCCGCGACTCCGGCCACGGCTTCGACTTCGGCGCCTGCTGCGACCGCCGCAACTACCAACGGCACTACCACGGCCGCACCGAAGAAGAAGAGCGGTGGATTCTTCAACTGCTGTGGATCTAGAGGTATTGACGAGTAGGTGCTGGTGTGGGATCTTGCTAGAGTATAGATTAGGAGTGATTGGTCAAGAGCGGAATTAGTGATTAGTAATTAGATGGTGGGGGATCTGATTGATGCATCTGCGTACAATCGGCGATCCCAGTTGAGAACTGCTTACAACCCGTTGCTGCAGACATGCAGAATGTTTGCATAGCCACTCAGTATCTACTCAGCGTGTTGCTAGTTCTGTCGTCTACGTATTCAACGAAACGATCAAGCCTCTAACGCGATATCATATACTCTGACAGACCGATCGTCACTGCAACTAGCAAGCTGGAACGTTGTTCCCCCTTCAGTTTCGACGAGACGCTCTGCCGATACCGGTCTCCAGGCCAATCGATTGACAGCGAGGACAGGAGTGATACTGAGAACGCGATCATCGCCATCGTCAATCCCATTTCCATACCGTTTTCGCATGTAGAACGACGTAGGGTGGACTCACTCTTTATTGATTTCCAGCACGGACTCCGTCTTCACCTCGTCGTTTGTGACGATAGCGGCGTGAATGGATGTACCACCGCTTTCAGTACCTATCGCCAGCAAATATATCTGCCCTGAGTTGGGACATGGTGAGGAAGGCGAAGCGATGATATCCACTGCAGTAGCTGCTTCGGCCAATTTGATAGTCGCCGCGGAGGACCATTGTGATCCGTCCTCTGTAGCTGACCGCCAAATCTTAACCTGATCAAATTTGACAAGGCGACTATGATCAGTATTGCTACTTCTTACTTGACGCCGAGAGGCGAAAGACGAGACACGTACAGTCTTGTCCCTCGAGGCAGTCGCGAAGAGATCATCTCGACCCGAGAACCAATTCCCGTCCAAGACCATCCTAGCATGAGCCTTTTCGTCTGCTGCCAAGCTCTCATATCCATCCTCTTTACCACTCTCTCCATCGACGCGCTGGAAGACCCTCCATCCTCTATCTCGCGAAACGCTCAGTACCCGCTTATCATTCTCGCTAAATGCGATTCGCGTGATAGTCAAGCTATGTCCCCTCAATACGTCCCCGACCAGATCCCACGATTTGGTAGAGACGATACGAATCACGGCGTGCTCGGCGTTACTCGCTCGACAAGCCGTGGCGATGTATCGCCCGTCGTGGGAGGCAGCTATCGAGACGAGCTCGTAGCCGTGTCCGTACACTTTCTCTACTTCTGGCCAGAGCGTTGATGTAGCCAACTCCTCTTCCGTTGGTAAGGACGTAAGAGTGTGCGAAATGGATATTATCGCTTCGTTCTGCCCTTGCTTCTCCGTCACGTCCTCTGCTGCTGGAGCTACCATATCGAAGACCTCAATCAGCTTTGCCTCGAAACGGCTATCCTTGGCGACGTAAATTCACCTTTCTGCAAAGCCCTGTTAGAGAGACCTAAAGGAGGCACGGTAGCACCCTTGGGTCTACTTGACCCTTCGCCTCGATCTCCACCCTGTCGTACACCCAGTGTCCCAAGGGACTCGACAAAGCCCTCGGGCGCATCAAATATCCTTGTAACCTTCTCGTCGGCTCCACTGACGAATCGCAAAGGAGAAATGAAGGCGGCATCGGTCATGTCGTACCCGTGTATTTGAGGACGAGCGATTTCGGCCCAAACAGCTTGGTGTGACGATGAAGCAGGTAAGGAGGACGGGCCGTGTATACGAGATGTTTGGTCGGACCTGGGATATCTGGGCATCAGCATCTGGGCCAGTGATGGGACGGGCAGAGCGCAGCTTACCCGACTGAGAGCAGGTATTCCCCTCGAGGATCCCAGGCGATACTCTGTGCTTCCCTGTGATGACCACTCAATCCCCCTCTGACCTCCCAGACATCATCCACATTCACCCATCTCTCCCAACCACCATTCCATCCTCCGGCCATGACACTTCGTCCATCCTTGCCCCACATAGCACCGTAGAAACCTAACCCTCTACCACCTACGGCTCCAAAGCGGTTTTCCGGTATCCAGATCCCGTCTGTGGACGTCGAGCCGGCTGACGGGGCCCAGCTGATGAGTGAGTTGTCGCTTGCTGTTGATAGCAGTAACGCGTCGGAGGAAGAAGAAGCTGGGGAAGCAGGAGACCAGTGTACGTTGGTCAGACCAGCTTCGTGGCCTATCAATAACGCTTCAAGCGTGATATTGTATCGTGTCGTCCTGCATTACCGAGATCAGCTTAGCTTGCGCAGTAATACGAGATAGGACCGACCTTTCTCCATCTCGTACGGCTAGCACATGTGCCTTTGTGGAGATCTGCGTACTCCCGCCTTCTCCAGCGAGTCTACGCTCAAACTCGTCCAGCAGATCCAAGCCGCCATCTCCGGTTTGCTGCGCCTCGTTCTCCGTGCCAGAGCTTGAAACCGCCGGGGAGACTCGCCATAATCGAACGAAGTTGTCTTGCGAGCCTGATGCGAGGAGGAGGTCTGTTCCGGAGTCCGTCGAAGAAGGGTATGATGTGAATGAGAGGCACCGGATCCAATCTTCGTGCCCTTCTAGCGATAGTGAATGAACAAAAGATCCATCCTTCATGGTCCAGATCTGGATTCGGCGGTCAGTCAATCCCAATGCGAGTATGGGCTCTGCATCGGATTCAAAGAGGTCAGTAGAGTGACGAGCAAGAAAGAGGACGACATACCATTGGTTCCTGGCAGATAGGCCACCTCAATATCCAAAGGGAGTTTCCCTTTCAGTTCCAGCTGCTGAACTTGTGCTGCTCCGTCTGCTATCCGCCAGATATTGATAGTCCCATCGGAACCACCGGTAAAGACCATCTCGTCTCCCTTGGCCCCTACAGCCCCAATAGCAGATATCGCTGCGCCCTTGTGCGCTTCCCACCTGAGCTCACTTCCATATTGCTCCTCCTTGTCTGCGTCCTGAGACGAGCTCTTCGCCCATATTCTCACTTCCCCAACAGCATCGCCACTGATGAACCGATCCTCATCAAGGAGCTTGACAGTGTTCACTTGTCCTTTGTGTCCAGGTAAAGTCGCGTGTAAACCTCTACCAGAAACCGACTCCGTATTCCACAGCGCTACCAGTTGACCTGCACCGAAGGCTAATAAACCGGATGATGTGCACGCTGCACATGACGAAGCGCGGTTCGTACCGATGGAAGTGTAGATTGAGGTGGCTCGCATCGCGATGTCGTCGGTGGCGTAAGGAAACCAGTCTGTGCACTGCTTTGTCGAAGTGAATGCACAAGCAAGTCAGTTGTCAACTCATACTCATACTCGAGTTCTAGCTGATGTTCAGAAATCTCAGGAAATCACGTGACCAGCCGGCTGCCACATAACGCGATTCTGTGTGGCGGAGGAGAAGGAACCAGGCATGTACGGAATAGAAAGTCCGGATGTTGCGTAGTAGCCACTGACATTTGAGACGTGCTGATTCGATACGCGAGAGTTCTCCGTGACCCTCTCAACGTTAGGAGACAGTATGTGCATGGCTACGTCTCGTCCTGGCTGCCACTCAAGGGAAATGTTATTGAACGGCGTCTGTCGATGAAAGCAGCTGTACCAATATACGGGAAATGCTCAGGGTTTCCCACTTCCCCCCCATTTAACGAGGAATGGTATGTGTATGTCACGGGATCAAAAGTGCAAAATAAGGTCGAGTAGGAACAGTAACAACGAAAAAGGCCCAACCAAAATCCACCAGTTTGCATCTCATCTCATCGGTCTTTCTCTCTCTTCATTCTCTACTCTCTGTCATCTTTGCTCAAGCACATCGTCTCAACCTCTTGTCCACGACACACAGCACACAAACAACCAGCAATGCAGGTCTCATCGCTCCTTCGATACTCCGGAGTGTGTCCATTCCTTGGCCACTCCACCCCCGGATCTCTTAAGACCCTCGCATCGACAGGCTCGTCCACCGCCTCTGGTCTCACCACCAGGGCCATGCAGTGCCCCATGATGGGTCCCAAGCTTGCCTCGATCGCTTCTGCTCGCGCGTATGCTAGCGTCGCCAACGCCAAAGAGGTCGAGGAGATGCACAAGGTGAGCAGCAACACGCCCTTTTCTTCTCAGATCCGATCTGTTGTTTGGTCCGATCGATCGTACGCTGACATCGGTCACCTAGCAAAAGAATGTCTCTTTCAACCCTGCCAGCCCCGAGGCGGCCAAGTGTCCTCACGCCAAAGCCGCCCAGCAGGCTGCAGCCAACGTTCAGACCGAGGCTGCGACTCCTACTGCCAAGGGTGTCTACGACTACCAGCAGTTTTACGAGAAGGAGCTTGAGAAGAAGCACAAGGACAAGTGCGTATCTCACAGGTCGCTGTATAGCTACTGCCGCTGACAAGATCGATCAGGTCTTACCGATACTTCAACAATATCAACCGACTCGCCGCCAAGTTCCCTGTTGCACATACCGCTAGCACCAAGGATGAGGTCGATGTATGGTGTGCCAACGATTACTTGGGCATGAGCAAGAACCCTGTGGTAGTCGGGACCATGAAGTGAGTTGTTACGCGTGAATCATTTATATCACCTAGGCTGACATATATACAGACGAACTCTCGATCGTTACGGAGCAGGTGCAGGCGGTACACGAAACATCGCCGGTAACGGTGCTTTGCACCTTTCCCTCGAAGACGAGCTTGCCGGTCTTCACCGCAAGCAGGCCGCCTTGGTCTTCTCCTCCTGCTACGTCGCCAACGACGCATGCCTTGCCACGATTGGCTCCAAGCTTCCCGGCTGCGTCATTTTCTCTGACGCGAGCAATCACGCCTCGATGATCCAGGGTATTCGCCACTCTGGTGCTAAAAAGGTTATTTTCAAGCACAATGATCTCGCGGATCTCGAGGCCAAACTCAAGACTGTACCCAAGGACACGCCTAAGCTTATCGCTTTCGAGTCAGTCTACTCCATGTGCGGCAGCGTTGCCCCCATCGAGGCCATCTGCGATCTTGCCGACAAGTACGGTGCGATCACCTTCCTCGACGAAGTACACGCTGTTGGCATGTACGGCCCCGGTGGGGCTGGTGTTGCCGAGCATCTCGACTACGAAGCTCATTTGGCCACCAGGCACTCGGCTGATGCTGTCAAGGGCAGCGTGATGGACCGAATTGACATCATCACTGGTACTCTCGGCAAGGCTTACGGTGTCGTCGGTGGATATATCGCGGGTTCTTCCGATCTCGTCGATGTCGTCCGATCGTACGCTCCCGGCTTCATCTTCACTACATCTCTTCCACCAGCTGTGGTCGCTGGTGCTCAGTCGTCTATCGCTTATCAGCGCGAGTTCATCGGCGACCGTCGTCTTCAGCAGCTCAACACGCGTGAAGTCAAGCGCCAGCTGCATGGGCTTGACATTCCTGTTGTCCCCAACCCTAGCCACATCATCCCTGTCCTTGTGGGTGATGCTGCGCTCGCCAAGGAGGCTTCAGACATGCTTCTTTCCAAGCACCGCATCTATGTCCAGTCGATCAACTACCCCACCGTGGCTGTGGGCGAAGAACGTCTGCGAATTACGCCTACCCCCGGCCACACCACTGAGCAGATTGCCCATCTTGTCAACTCGATCGACAGCGTGTTCAACAAGCTCGATCTCAAGCGTATCCGCGACTGGAAAGCTGTTGGCGGACGTGCCGGTGTCGGCGCACCCAACGCGCCAAAGGTCGAGCCCGTATGGACCGACAAGCAGCTCGGTCTCGATGACGGCTCCGCCCCAGCCAGGCTGGCTGGTGGCGCCAAGGGCGTTGTCAAGGACCAAGCGGTTGAGATTGCCCAGAAGAGGTTGACTCATCTCCTTGGTGCTGAAGCTGGACCTGCTCTCAGCGTCTCTGCTTAGAGCGTGAAACGCGTCTCATCTAGTTACCCGGAGGCGGAAGTCAGCGCAGGCAGATCGTTCATGTAGTTTAGTGCTGCAAATGCAACGGATTGCCCATGTTGATTGTGCAAATGTGCTTGCGTGTCTTGACACGGTACAGCTACGATACGATGCAAGGGGAGGAGGAGCGTATTTGCCGGGTGCCTGTTTAACCGGTTACTATGGTTGATGACGCATCATGACATGTACTGTAACTGAATTATTATCACTAGTACTATTCAACGCTAGCTACTCCATTGTCATCTCTTATCTAGATTGCTTGCTGGTCTGTTCTGCACTTACGTTCAGACAGTATCCTTGTCATCTCTTAGCATATCAACGTGTATTTTTTGTGTATCAAAAAGTAGCAGAAGCAGCAATAGAGAATATGGCTCCACCAAAAGTGTCGATTTACGTGAGCTGGCCATGATTTTTGTTGTCGACTGCAGCTGAAGATCGTCGGTCGCGATGAACGCGATGGTCGATAGGTGACGAGTCTCACGTCTCAGCCCAAAGTGCGAAAACACATCGAGCTCTTGAGACGGTGAGTCAAGTCTAGCGCTCTTGTTCATGCAAGAAACAAGGATACGGGGCGAGGGCTAAGACTGCGCTGCTAGGTCACTTACCGGCTTAGAGATCCCTTATGAGGTCAGTACTGCTTTTCACAGATGAGATCGTACGTGTTGATCGTTGGGGATCGTTGATAGGAGCACGATCTGGTCATGGACGAAGAAGCCAAGACGCGTTGGCAGCGGTCCAAACCCCCGGGCAAAGTGGTGGGTCTGCCGGGGTATCTCGTCGGCGGTGAATGGGTTGGGGTGAGTGAGGCTTCTCTCTCAGTTATATCTCTTGCTCTGCGCGTGGAGGGCGGAGTAAACCTCCGGCACGCAGTCCACAGAGCACACACGAGAGGTGATTGATCGCTTAGCTGACTTGATGCCACGTAGACAATGGACGAATTCGAAGATGCCGTCGAGACACAGACGCTCGAGACGTTCCTCAAGCAAGATCTCGATCTGTCAGGCGGTAATGCCAGTGGTGCCGGTTTCGGTGCAGGGGGACAACAAGGCGATAGTGGGGAGAAGAGCGTGCAGGATGTTGAGCTCGAGAAGCTTATGCGGGATATGACGGATGCGGACTTGGACAAACTCATGGACGAGCTGAAGGAGCCTGAACCAACTTCTACACCCGCTGCACCCACTGCGCCTGCTGCGTCTGCTGCGCCTGCTACAACGAGCGCGCCCAAGGACGCCCAGGATCCGCTGCAGCCAGAGAAGCTCGCCGAGGAGACCAATCGATTACTAGGCGGAGGAGGCGCCAGCAAGTCGCGCTCGCATGACCCGTACGCCTTCGCATCCGATACTCATGGTGAAGGCGTGGTACAAGCTGGAGCTCCGGTCGATAACTCATCCGGTCTCGCAGGTGAGACTACGGCAGGAGCGGGAGGGGCGGCGTTCCCCGTTGGACCAGGGAGCAAGGCCGTGGATGATTTCGCGGTCAGGTCGGCGGGCGAGGACATTTTCGCGTACAAGCTCAAACAGCGGGAGCTGGACCTGGAGCGCGAGGAGGAGTCAAAGCAGTCAAAGCAGGAGCAGTCACAGAAGCAAGAGTCGAAGTCATCGACTGAGCCTGAAGCAGAGAAGAAGGCCAATGAGTCTACCACTAGCGCAAGCGAGGCAGATAAGAACGTTGGCGACGTAGGTGGAGAGGAAGGGCGAATCGCGAAAGAAGACGTTGGGATAGACGCCAAAACGGGAGGAAGCGAATCAACGAGCGAAGCGATCCAGGCGGCGATCCACGAACATCGGGCTATATCCGATATCAAAGATGACCAAGGAGAGATGAGCGTTCTGGACCAGCTGAAGAAGGATATTTTGGAAGAAGATAAGGAGGAGAAGGAGATTGAGCGGGCGCTGGAGAAGCAGGAGCTGTAGCCTGGTAGAGTGTCAGAGTACGGGTATAGTCTATATTGCAGAGATGATTTTATCGCTTGATTCGATCGGGGCGATGCATCGTCAGTCTTGCTATGTACCCGTGCAGCTGTGGTCATCGTTGTACTGCGAACTATCGGAGCTTGAGCATCATCAGAGTATGCTGTGACTGCTAGAGAGGCATCCGACGTTCTCATTCTGCCCCATCGAGTGCCCCATCGAGTGCCCCGGAACGGAAACAGAAAAGCATCAGCTCAATCCGCCCTATCCGCCCTATCGAACGCCCATTCGACCGCACTCCTTTCTCGCTTTCTCGCCAAATGAGACGCGGATCAATTGTATGTGTACATGTATTGCACAGCCACGATGGCACAATCCCGCATCTACTGTACAAATGCTCTTCAACCCCTACAAATGATATTCCTCGACGATGCTGATGACGGAATGACAGTACAAACCCCTTATACCTCCGAAGTCTAGTCCAGTCCGCGACTCTCGTGAAATGCCTCTTCTCATTACAGCACAATTGACCAGTGCGAGACTAGAGCATCCGGAGACGCATACCTTCACCTTCTGGCTCTTCCTCTTCGCCTATACCCATTGCGCGCTGCGCCTCGCGCTCCTCCTCCCAATCGATACCTTCCCCTCTATCCATAACGCGCGAATAATACTTGATCGCATGCACGCTCAGTCCATCTGGAAGGGCTATTGGTCGGTGCTCTGCTTCTTCTCGATCATCTGATTGTCCCTCTTGAGGAGCAGGCTGGAGTTCACCAATGATAACGCGCATAGTCCGCTCACGCCTCCTGATCGCTCTCGCTCGCACGGATTCCCATTCTGGAATCAACGTCGCGAACCATAGTACTATAGGAAGGAACAACTGCGTTTGCCAGCGCGGTGGTCGGCTGCGTGAGGGCGCTCGCAGCGCGTTCGAGCTGACGGAGCTTGTTTGCGATGCGGGCGGGAGACGGAGTTGGGCATTATCGATATCCAGGTGGAAGAGCGGTACGAGTGCCGAGATGTTGGGACCGGAATGTGCAGCTCGTCTACGTTGATCGGCTCCGTGTACCGCGCCTGCACCTCGCAAGTCACCTTGAGCTCCTCCATTCTCCGCCTGAGCCGCAGCGCCACCCGGAGCAGCCGCATCGTGCGCATCCACTCCTTCTTGCTGTTGCGCCGCACCTTCATGGACCGGCGCGGGCGGAGTGGCAGCTCTGACTTGCCGCCTGTGCTGGCCGAGCTGATTGGCTGCATCGGCCAACCACCAGCCTCCAGCGGCGCCAGACATGATCCAGAGCCGTTTGTCTGACCACGGCATCCCTCGCGTCAACATCCATATCATTGCCGTCACTTTCAGCGCCGAGAAGAAGATATGTTGAAGGACCGATAGCGGGATGCGAGGGACAGTGAGGCGGAACTGCCGGCGATATATCACTCGCCCAGCTTGCGGAGGGATCGTGCGCGTAGGGATGAATGTGGTGATCGAAGCTTGAGCGGGCAGTGCGAGGGATTGCTCCAGCATGTTGTTGAGCAGCGGTAGTAGGGACACTATGCGGAGGTAAACCAGGAAATGGGTTAACTGCGTCGGTGTCATCTCCCTCAATTGAGGCAAGTTGATTGAATACGTCCGCCCACTTCAAACCAAGCATTAGTCAGAGCGCAAAGTATCGGCTACAGCTACTCACTCCACTTCGACGTCCGTTTTCTCGACCTGAGCCGTGTCATCCCAATTGCGTCCCACGTTTGCTGCCCACAAAGTCCTTACAACTTTGTTGACGCTATCTCTCCCACCAAGCTTCTCCCACACGGATTTAAGTCCGGCAACGTCTTCGCCGTCAAAAGCATGCTCCCAGTCTTCCCATCCTTCCTCGCGGCTTTCTCGCTCAACAGCATATGTCCTCACGACAGACATGACAGCTTCGCGAGCTTTCTCCCTGCTCACTGTAGGAGGGGGTATGACTTCGTCCCATCCTAGGGGAGTTCGTCCAAGCAGAGAGAACAAGTGATGTCTGGCTGCGAAGAGCAGGAAGTGTATGGTATCACTCAGCGCGAGAGTATTGATGGAGACTGGAGATTGCGGCACAGACGAAGCTGCTTGTTGTGTAAGCGGCGTTGGAGACGGTTGTGATGGGAGAGCGGGTGTGTGCAAACGCGAATGTTGTCGGGAGAATTGGTTGAATTGTTCGAAACGAGGTAGCGGTGTCGGTGGACCTCGACGAGCGACAAGGTGCAGCACGTATACCTGCGAAGGGTCTGTGGTCTGATATGAAAAGGTATATTAGCTTATTACGACCAAGAATGCAGTATCGCACCAAAGCTCACCTTGCCGACCACATCGCCCAACCTCTCCTGATCCCTTACGATCCGACCCTGGTAGACCAGTCGCATGCCTTCCCTATGCCAGCCGCCCATCTCGTACTCTCCAGTCGCAAGCTCGTCCTTTAGCTGTTCAACAACCTTCGAACGCGAAACCACCCAGCCCTCCTTTCTCCTAGACGAGCCCTCCGCATCCCCGAATGGCGTCTGGATCCGTATCCTGATCGTCTCTACAGCAGCTTCGGGATGCGCCTCATGTCCTGCAGAGGTAGTACGGACGAGACGACGTCGGAGATGTGAGAGTGGTTCAGTAACGTCCGCAGTAGGCGTGGCCGCGGCTGTGGGCTGAGGTCGACGGAACGCGCCAATTGTCGGTGAGGTGGGCGTGGGCAGAGGCGATGCGTCTTCGGGATGAGCGTGATGGGATTCCGGCTGCATTGCTTCGGTGGACGAGTGGGAGATGTAAAAGTCGTGACAGGACACTGTAGCTTGGTGCTGCTTGTGTACTCGCTATTGGACGAAGGTTGATGTTGCAACAGAATAGCAGATCAGAATCACTTGCTCGCTCGCCATCAGTCGCCATTCGTCATTCACCACGTCGACAACCGACAACCGCAGCTGAAACGGGTAGATGCAACGGAATCAAACTCACAGATTCAATTGCTTCCCACATTGGGCAATACTCCCTCGTTGCTTCATCTCTCTTTTACCGTGGGCTCAAAACTCGTAAACAAACCAAAACATGGGCGCGTGTGACTTTGGTCGACTTTGTTGCTTACAACTTGCATTTTCACCTAAGCCTCAGCTTACCTCGACGCACATACCGGAACAACCAGCGGACGGTCATGGTTGGAGTTATGGGGCCGCCAAGTAGGTCAGCTGCATATAGCAGCGACCACGACGGGTATGTTGTGTGTCATGGGCCTAAATGAAATTTGAGGTTGATCATCGTTTACACTATCAGCGAATCCTCTACGGCCTCTTCGCATTTGGAGACCCTGTCTACGATAAATTCTCAGCTGCTTACCCATGGATGGGCCAAGAAACCCTTGAACCTCGAAGCATTGTCGGAGAGAGATTACAACGACGTCGTGGGAGTGTTGTTCGACTTACTGGGAGCAAGCGTGGTTCGTTGAGCGAAAATCTCTCCTTAACATCGTATCTCAGCAATCAAGCGGATTGCTCACTGACCGTATCGCAGAACAACATCAACACGCTGGATGCACTTGCAGCAAGACATAGAACGCTGCAATACGAACATGAACGCCTCAGCAAATCGCAGAACACCATCAAGAATGCCAGCGCAAAGCTGGAGACGGAAGTCCAAGGGTGGAAAGCGCGTTGTGTGGACATTGAGAAAAAATTGGCTTTGGAGGAAACAAAGACTAAAGAGCTAAGAGAGGAGGCTGCGAGAGGCAGGAAAGCCCTTGATGGCGTCAGAGTGGCCGCAGGCGTGAGTTGATCGGCTGAATATAGTTGATCTATCTCGCTAAATGTTCTTCGAATGGGTTGGCAGCACGAAGCGAAGAAATCGCAGATGAAGTTGGACAAGGCGCAAGCGCAGCTTCTCAAGCTCAGCATCGACGCTTCCCAGAGCGCTAGACCACAGGGGCTCGTACTGTTAAACCCCATCCCAGCTGGGAAGATTCATCCAGTCGTAGTAAGCCTCTTTTGATGTCCCGACACCGTTCGCAATTGACACAGTCGCAGGCCGGACAGATACCGTTGCTCGAGCAAACCTTGCGAGAGCTTACTGATATTCGCGAGTCACTGCAAGAGGAGACGGAAGCATTTAGACATGTTGTCGTGACCACTGGAAACGGACTGCGAGAGGCTATGGCACTTGCAATGGGACAGGAAGTGAGTTCAGCCCACCAACAAATCCATCAGACCGCCGCTGACAGCTGCTCAGGCTCCTGCTCGGCTCATGCACTCGCAATTCTTCAGCAACATTCATCTTCCCAATAGACTAGTGCACGTCTCCGGAACACACACCTTCCAGTCGGCTTCCTCCACCTCACACCCTTTCATCGCCAACAACCGCTTACAACTGCTCATCAATGATGTCAGATCGAAACTCACCGAAGGTGTCCCAAGACCGCTGCACGATGGTACAGTGGCGCGAGTAGAACCGACACCGGAAGAAGTGGAAGAGCAGAAGAGACTGGAAAGGGAGCAGGAGAAGATGCAGAGGGACATGGAGGACAGAGTGAAAGATCTCGAGGTTGAGGTTGTCTGTGCGAAAGCCAGAGAGGCCGAGGCGAAGAAGGTCGCTGAAGAAATGGCGAGATTGCAAATGGAGCAGGGGTAAGCATCATGACAATACCAGTTAGTCGGCCTGCTGATTTGTGATGACAGTATGGCGAGAGTGACCGAAGCCGAGAATCGTGACAGTCGTGATGAAAAGGCGGCAATGGAGGAGGACAGGAAGAGGTTTACTGAAGCAGCTGGCAAACTACGTCAGGAGCGCTTACAGCTGGAGGTCAGTTGACTGCATCATCCTGAGGTCCATCAACTGACATATCTGTTCAAGGCTGAGCGACAAGCTTTCCTCGAGGAGAAAAGGCAATCGGACGTAGATGCGGTCCTCGCCCTTTTGCCGAATACACCAACCGATGCTGCGCCTCAACACGTCTTTATGACAGAAACAGGTGGGGAATCGATCTCACCGCCCTCATCACCAGGGCCGTCCTCATGGGCGGACCTGCATCGGCCTCACTCCCCATCGCCTCTGTCACCCTCTCACGCGAAAATGAGAACACCCAAACATCATGCTCATGCTGCTGGAGCGGGAAGGAGAAAGTCGATGAAGACGCCTCTGTCTCGTTTAGTGCTAGAAAAGGCCGTAAGGCAGAAGGGGAAGGAGACGGCGACTTCTCTCGAGCGACAGCGGCTGGGAAGCAGCGTCCTCGGACCCGAAGGAGGGAGGCGTACCAATGCCTCGCCGTCGAAGAACGGCAAAGACCGAGCTGGTACGAAACCCGGTCTGGAAACGATCAAATCGTCAACTTTCGGCAAGAGCCAAAGTCGTTCATCTTCTGGTAGCTCGACGTCGACCTCAAGTGCCGGCACCAGCAAGCCACCAGTACCTACTGCTGCATCGCTGAAAGCATCGACGAATGCGCTGAGCAGCTCGAAACTGGGTACATCTCAGCGAAAGGTCGATCTGAGCAAGGCGGACGGGATGGGACCTCGGGCTGCTGCTAGGGGTCAGAGACCGTGGAGATGAGTTTCTCAGGTTCTTTAGCACTATTCAGGTATTCAGGTTTAGGTATAATGGTAGAGATGTATTTGTATAGCGTATGCGCCAAGGTAAAGCTTTGACTCATGTACAGCTATGATGACTTGCAAGATAAAGTTGCTAGTACCCGAGTTACTCACTTGTACTGGGTGCCACGCGCCACATTCTCGGTTACTCGTCTACCCTCTGCGACGCGCTCGGACAATGACGAACGTCGTTCATCAAACATGAAAGATAAAAGATCAAACATTTCATCTCTCTCTCTTGCTTTTCTTTTCGCAGAGCTAAAGTCTAGATCAAGTATATACAAGATGTCTGGCGAGAAGAATGCGTGAGTATCGAACGGCGTCATGCCGCACTTCGAACGCTTGCTGAAGTGAGCTTTGCTGTGCTGTGCGCCAACAGCCGACCGTCCACTTTCACCCCTATCCACCCATTCAAGATGGAAGACCCCAAATCATGGTGAGCTATCATATCATTTCGCTGATCTGCGAGCAATAACAGCTCAAGATGTCCTGCTGATGTGTATGTCTATCTGGTGTGTGCGGTGCAATAGGGGCGCTACTATCGGTGAGCTGCCCTGTATACTCCAGCTGCGCTGGATGCGAAAAGAAGCTGACGACGATCTAAGGGATGATGCACTGGGACAAGTGAGCTCAAAGACCACTCCTGACCGCGAGGCAGGACGAGCTGACAGGTACGAATAGCGACAAGATCGTCTTCTCCAAACGATCTCTACTCGAATTCCTCAAGTGAGCTGCGGCTAGCTTCCACCGCGCTCGTACGAGAATTTCGTGATCTGATCGTGATTTGTATAGGTCAGCAGACGTTACTGTCAACCAAAACTTTAGCGAGATATCGAAACTTCCTAGTGAGTCCCGATCTGCTTAGACCAGCAGGAAAACGAACGAGCAAGGCATCCATCTCTCCCAGAGCAAGACTGATATACTTCTTGTCTATCGCAGAGTTCGCTACCTTTGGCCAGTTCTCGCAGGCTGCGACCGATGCGGCTGTTGCGGACCTTGTTGAGGTGCGTTGATTTTTCCTCCACTTACAACATCGCTGCTTGCCGAAGCTGATCGTTCGTCTATAACGGATTATCGCCTCTACGTCATCGATTACCCTCTCGCGCACTACTCCGTCCCCCGCTCAACTGATCACACCTATCCGCTCCTCCAGGCCGAGATCGCCGACCCGACCACCGAGTCCACCGTGCACCCATCCAAGTCGACTGTCCCTCGCCCATCGCGCAAAGTCGTCGACCCTCCAGGAGGCAAGCAGAACATTCGCCTGTTCGGCGAAGAGTACGAGGAGGCCGATGCCCTCTCCCTGGCTCCTCCCAGGGACGGTGGAGATGGTGTTGATGTCGAGATTGAACGTCTAGAGAGGCTCAAAGTGCACGTTGAGCCCGAGGCCGAGGACCGCGGAGCTAAGATTGAGGAAGACGAAGAGCTGAGGAATAGGGTGTCGAACCCTCCTGTTGGCTTCAAGCCTACTCGAAAAGTCAGGGAGGGTGGGTGATCCCTCATCTTTCAGAGTCTCTGGCCACAGATATAGGGCAGTTATTGATCGTCTCATAGGGCCCGGCGGCGCGTCGACTATGGGCGCTACGCGTGAGTCATCATCATAAGACGAATGATCTCTTGCGTGAACCTGATGCTGACTGAAGCTTGTCACGATGCGATGCAGTGTTCGGCGGGTACGAGGACGAGACAGACGCGGACCGCGAGTCTGCCCGTGCTTCGACCGGCAAGAAAAAGCAGGCTCCCCAAGGCGTGAGTATTACGAGTCGTTGATTCCGTCCCTCCAACCAGACTATCAACGGCTGTCAACTGATATATTGTCATTTTCTTTAACAGGCCGGCGGTAATCTCTGGTGATCGATCTGTCGGAATAACACTATGGGATTGCAATCACTTGGATCATGAATCTTGCACAACATCACAATGCATATCAGTACTATCCTCTTCTGCATTGCTGAGAGGCTTGAACCTGCTGTGCAGAGATGGTTCATTCGGGTTTGCATACTGTATCACTAACATCTAACAATGGCGTGAGCCATCATTCTTTACCCTTTTTGCCCTGTCTGAATCATATTTATTTGGAGGGTCCTAACGATAGTCCCCCTTACTGAACGCATTGTCCTTGTTTTGATCCGACATTGCAGCCTACTCCTCACCGTCGTACACATCGGCGTTCTGGACAATGGCATGAATCCACTTCAAGATGGAGTAGAATCCCTCCAGCGCGAACTTCTCGTTGACCGTGTGCTGCACATGCACATGTCAGCTGATGATCATCGCTCGGCTGCAATCCGTGACCACTCACAGCGCCAAAGGACGAGCCCGAGGTCGGGCCCATGAAACGGTATACGTTCTTGGTCAGATTGTAGTACATCTTGCAATCGGTGTTTCCGCTAAAGGACACTTAGGCTTCAGCATTCACGATTCAAGCGCAATATATGAGATAGGAGAAGTGTCACTCACGTCGAGGCGTAGGGCGTGACTATGCGCTCTTCGCCATTAGGAGCTGGGAACGCAGCTCTGCGGTGGGTGTCAGAAGGTCAGCACCCGCAACCTGTCAATGACACTTTTGAGGTGTGCCCATCAAGATGTCGTGTAGAGTCACAAGGCTCACTTGACTGTACCTGCGAACAGCTCCCAGACGCCACCTTCACTCGGGGTCCTGGGCGCGGGCTCAATGGGCAAGCCGAGCAGATCGACTCTAACGAATTTGCCTCCCAGCTCCTCATCTTTCTGGCCTTGGAACCCACTGAACTGGAGCCCGTGTGCCTTGGCGACCTTTTGCGCTAGGGCAATAACGTGCTCTTGAGTCGAGTTGACACTTTCGCTGAAATCAATGCGGAAATTGACCAGAGCAGTGACCAGCTCGGGAAGAGCATTCACTTTCACTCCGCCATTGACGACGTCGACGGCAGTAGTCGTTCCGACGGTAGCTTTATCTTTGACGGAGTTGGAAGCGATCTTCGCTGCTAACTTGGGGTAAGATTTGGGTCCTTCGGACTTGAGTAGCTTAGCGTAGGCGGAAGGGAACGTCGATGAATGTTCCGATGCGCAGGATAGCGAAGTCAAGATTGGCGATGCGGGCGTGAGCTACGTTGTGGCGTCAGTCTCCATCACTCTTCCGTGATAATGCAGTAACAGCCACGAGAAAAGACGCCTCCACTGACCTTGGTGGGGAACTGGTTGTTCTCCAATGCGGCGACTACCTCGGACATGATACCGATACCGCTGTGCTCAGGCGGGACCGACGAGTGGCCACCAGCTGTGCCTACAGAGATCTGGATATCCATGTACCCCTTCTCGCCCATACCAGGGAGAGCAAAGTGCCCGCCATAGTAATCATCGTCCGTGCCGCCGCCTTCGTCGATGACCATCAAGAGCCCGTCTTTGCCGTATCGCTCCTCTAGGAAAGGGGCTATATGCCCTTGGCCCCGACGAGCAAACACTTCTTCCTCGTCGTTCCCATGAGACAGGATGATAGTCCTACGAGGGTTGAAGCCGCTCTCAAGCAACTTCGTGATCCCTTGCCACTGCGCTACGAGAAGAGGCTTGTCGTCGCCTGCGCCTCGGCCCCAGATGTACTTGCCGTCGTTGTGCGCCGAGAATGGCCCGTGGGTCCACCTGTCATACGTCGATTTCGGTGCGGGTACGACATCGTAGTGCGACATCAGAAGCAGGGGTTTGAGAGATGGGTCTGAACCCTCAAAGGTCGCAACGATACCGAGCGTGTTGATATACTCTACTTTCGCCTTATCGTGAGCGAGAGGGAAACTCTTCTTGAGCCATTGCTGGAAATCGAAGAACGGGGCCCATCTTGGGTCCTCGTCGGGTTCTCCATTATCGTCGAAGCTTTCAGTGGGGATTTGCTTAGTACGCGATGGCTGGATCAGCACCGACTCCGCTTGCGCACCACAGCCTGAACAAAGGGGAAGGAGCTATCATACCCCAAACTCACCACAGCCTGCTGATAGAGCTTGACAGCGACGTCCTTGTCCTCCTCACTCAGGTCCCAAGTGGTATTAGGATAGATAGCCTTGGGCTGCGACGGGCATTTCGCCCAATCCTTCAACGTCTCCACATCGTACTTGGCCTCAAAAGCGGTATCTACAGCAGAGATCCACTGCGGTGAAGGCCCCTTCGAGGACTTGAAGGGGTTCAACGAGCTCGAAGTGGAAGAGGAGAGGGACGGGCCGAAGTTGACGAGCGTAGCGAGGAAGAAGAGCACGCCGAGTAAAACCCTCGCTCGTGTCCTGGAGTTGTTACGGCTGTTGGTCCGGTTGTGACCAGCTTGCGACTGGGTCGGGAGGGGTAACGAGGCTTTCTCAGACATCTCAACGAGTTTCTCTTAGCTATCTGCTAGCAGAGTCCGTCTACGTGTACTTCAATCGACGATGAGGAAGCAAGGGGGCAATGTGTAGAGCACGGAGACCAGAGATACCTCTCACTACATATAGCATGCTCGATGGGGGAGACAGGGCAACTCGCAACTCGGATATGACCGACTATACGGTCCAGCACGGCGACTTCCACCTAGGGTGACATGTTGCCCTGACTTCCCGAGATAAGACATGGACACATGCTCGAAGCGACTGACTTTTGATACCGGCATCGATCTGCATGGGCCGTACTGCTACTGCTACTGCATTTGCATGACGGTTCTCTCATGTAATGTAAGTTGGTAGTAAGAGTTCTTGACCGACCTCGGGAACTACGCGATATCTACAGGTATTGCAAGACCGAAAGAGGTATAATACGACAAGTAAAGAGCTATAAATCATCTATATAAAATGCTAAAAACTGAGTAGAACTCGACCTTGCTGAACACGCAGACCTGCTACGTCAAAGCCTGTCGCCTACTCGGTAGGCCCTTGCCAGACTGGCTGGGATTCGGGATCAGAGCTAGGTGCCTGCATTGTCCTGTAGTGGTGAAGGTCAGCAAGTAAATCTAGACTTGCCGGGTATGTACCGGCTTTCTAGCTGATGCTTGACGGAGAGTAGGCACTCACGATGGCGGCTCGAATGTAGGAACAAAGTGCAGAGCGATGTATGCCAGACCGACGAGTCCAGTAATTCCTCCGCAGATGTAGAGCACGGTGTAATAGCTGAGCAAATGGACTGTGTCAGCTTCTTTTATGCGAAGGGATGAGGTCAGCTGAACGCACTTGAGCATCAAGACGCCCAGCAACAGATAGACTGTAGACTCCGTCAGCTATCTCATAATCGTTGAGAGCAGTGGGGCAGACTCACAGACACCTCGCCCGCCGAACGAGTGCATGAAGCTCGCATATCGGTGAATCAGAGCTTTCTGTTCTTCTGTAGGCGCGCGGATCTCGAGATAGATGGTGATTGCTCCGGCTCTGATGCAGTCGAAACGGCCAGTTCAGCTTGATGTGCCAGAAACAGCGAGACGGAATGAGTGCTTTAGAGGGATGAAGCTGGATGGTATGGCATGATTCGCCCACTCACAATAGCTCGTATATCCCAATGATGATACTGGAGAAAGAGTGTTTGATGAGTGACCCAATACCGCCAGCAACAACGACTCCGCCGACGGCGCTGTCTCTAGTGGTCAGCTTCCTTACAAGGGGGCTCCAGTCATGTCACAGCTCACATATTGACCAGTCTAGAATGTACACGTTGCGTCAGTCGTGTGAAGGCAGGGCAACGAGCAGTTGTGAACTACAGCTCGAACTCACCGGAAAAGCTCTGCGGGATTCTGCATGATGCGGTCCATGACGGCGGATATGATTCAGAAGCCAGGGTACGTGAACAGAGCGATGTTAAGTGGATGTGAGGAATGAAGCGTTGATAAGAGATGTTGAGATATGTATATTCATTCAACTTTGTCTTTGTGCACTACACTCTTCCCGTCTTTACAGCCATTGTCCCGGTTATAGGTTATTATGATCCAACCAACTGCGCTTACTCGCTTCCCCTTCCACGTCACTAGTTTAAACAGGTAATATTGCCTTTACCGGCGGAATCATTTCTCAACGCCCAGCCGATGACAAAAGGGTGAGTGCAGATAAGGTATTAATGTTGGTGAATGCGGAGTGACACGCAACTCCTTCAGTGTTACGTCATCCCAAGTTTCTCGCTCATCGTTACTCGTACTTCGTTATTCGTCAATGCTCTTGTGCTCTTGACACCATCATCGTACAATAGACAGTGATCTTCTCTCACCATCAAGTTCACTTGGATAACAACGACACCATGTCACGACACCGTTTCGTCCGCAATCTCGACCTCGACGGTGAGCTTTCTCTCTCCTAGCAAGGTCCACGAGTCAAGCTGACATGTCCACGCAGACGAGCTGAATGATGAGGAGGAAGAGACCGGCATGAGCGCCGAGGAGGCAGGTGAGCATACCAATTGTTCAGCTGCCTGAAGTCCCTGCTAACTTGTTTCTTCTAGCCCAAATGAACACTGCTCTGCCCATTGCTCGATCGCTGCTGAAAGACCTCAAACCCCCAATATCAGACGACGCGATCGCCGATTCGTTATGGCATTACTGGTTCGATGTGGAGAAGACGGTTGGATGGATACGGCAGGACAGAGAGAAAAAGGGTGAGTAACAGGCTATCGTGCTTCTTCGTCTTCACTTTCTCTCTTTTCCCGCTTGTCCCCCTCCTACCCCTTCTTTGAGCATCTCGTACCGTGCCCGGCTGTAGGCTGAGCTTCGCCTTCGACCTTCAGGCGAAGCTCCGCCAGCAGAACTTGTTCCTACGCCGGATCAACAACCTAGAAAACGCCGTCGCGGACCTCTGGCTGGATCATCTACCGATCCATCCTTACAACCTCCTCTCACCGCGCTTCAACGATTATCTCTTTCGCGAAAACAATCATCGCCTGCGCCTCATTTACCATCGTCCTCGACATCGATAACTGCTCCCGCAGAGTCACCGTCAAAGCCCATGTCGAAGCTTGCTTTATTAGCGCAGAAGCGCAAAGAAGCTGCGCAAGGACAGCAAGCCACAGCCTCATCCTCTCAAACGCCTACTCGAGCGGCGACTCTGGCGACAGCTACATTGGGCACGTCAACGCTCGCTGCGGAATCTGCCAAGCCTCTTTCGAAGCTCGCACAGAAGATGGCGGCGGCTAGAGCAGCCCGAGAGCAGGCCGCTGCAGAGGTGGACTCCCCGCCAACATCAGCAGACAGCCCGATGGATGTCGATGCGGGCCAAAGCAGATTGGCTCCGGTTGATGATGGGATGTCGGGCCTGTTCCCTGCCTATCTATCGACATCGCCTCCGAAAGTCACTGCTCCCTCCACATTTTTCAGCATTATTACATCCACAACCTCTCACGATCCTGCGGCAGACGGCGAACGCCCCGATCTCGTAGCGACCGCTGCAAGCTTACATGTCCCGCTCGCAACGGATCTCGTCGCGCTGACGAAGCGCTTCGAAGAGGCTTTCGCGGAGAGTCCCGACGAGGTCGTCCTTCGAAAACGTCAAGGACGTGCAGGGACCGCCGATCTCGCGGCAGCAGTCAAGAAACAAAAGGGATCGGAAATGAAGCCGACATAGCCGGGCATTATGGACGAGATGCTACACCTTCTTCCCTCCTGTACACTCTGTTCCGTTCTTGATATTCTCAGCGGCCACTGAATGCGCATGTTATACTGAATGGCGTCGAGCTAACTTTGTTTCTGACAGCCGCCAGAGCCAAAGCTTTGTTGACACCCAAGTCGGCTTCGATGCCGGGTAAACCACGTACTCAGGCCGTCGTTCACACGCAACCCAGAACGCAACCCAACTCACCGAAAGAAAGCAGCAAAGCTGGATCGTCGGGAGCGAACACTCCGAAGAAGGGTAAATCTGGTCTGACAGGTGCTCAGAATGATTTGGCTGGATTACATCTAGAAGACGAGGCTGACGATGAGGAGCGAGAGAAAGAGAGGGAAAAATACAAGGAGAAGGCGGGGCTGAACATGAAGCAGGAGGAGCTGGTCGCGAAGGTCAAAAAAGACGAGGAGGAATCAGGAAAGCAGGGCTTCAGCTTGATTGTCGTTGGTACGTATGCTGAGCAAGATGATCCCATTTTGATATTTGGCTAACATGCTTTCAGGCCATGTCGATGCGGGAAAATCGACTCTCATGGGGCGACTGCTGTATGACATTGGCGAACTGAGTGAGAAAGAGAAGACAGCGAATGAAAGGGGTAGCAAGCGAGTCGGGAAGAGCAGCTTCGCATTCGCGTGGGGACTGGACGCGTTAGGCGACGAACGAGATCGGTAGGTTTTGAAATACGTCTTCCCGGCATTTGCTGACCCTTTCCTGCCAATAGAGGAGTCACGATCGACATTGCAACCACACACTTTTCAACGCCTCATCGAAACATCACGCTCCTTGACGCACCTGGACACCGAGATTTCATTCCTGCCATGATCTCCGGTGCAGCCCAGGCGGATGTGGCGCTGCTTGTAATAGACGGATCTCCTGGAGAGTTTGAAGCTGGTTTCGAGCGCGGCGGACAAACCCGGGAACATGCATGGTTAGTGCGAAGCCTGGGCGTCAAGGAGATCATTGTGGGAATCAACAAAATGGATATGGTGCGTTTAACGTCGATCGGCAGAGACAGTCGCTGATTCGACTTACGCAGGTCTCATGGTCGCAAGATCGATACGACGAGATTGTTGATGCTCTGAAACCATTCTTGGTCTCTGCTGGCTTCAGTGCCGCAAAGACGACCTACATGCCAATAGCCGCTATGGACGGTATAAATGTGCTTGAGAACGACGCGGAGTTGTTGAAGGTGTGGTACACCGGACCAACGCTCATCAATGCACTAGGTGAGTGATAAGGTGTCGACATAGGGGCGCGATGCTGACACACTATACATCTCAGACAAGGTGGAAGTTCCCGCTAGACCATACGAGATTCCTCTTAGAATACCAGTCTCGAACGTCTTCAAGGGTCAAACGGCTGTCGCGTCCGGTGTGGCAGTATCTGGACGCCTGTGCAGTGGGGTTGTGCAGGTTGGGGACCGGTTGCGAGCCGTACCGGGCGACGAGGTGGCGAACGTTCGCAGTGAGCCTCGACTTACTCGAAAGCGCGTCTGATCGGCTTGCTCACAACCTGATTGATGATACTAGCTATCGAAGTGGACGATGACTCTGCGCCATATGCCGTAGCGGGGCAAAACGTCACGTTGTACTTGTCAGGCATCGACCCCATCCACCTGTCGATTGGCACGGTGCTATGCCCCACATCACTTCCTGTACCGCTCGTGACCAAATTCCTTGCTCAGATATTGGTTTTCGACCTCCAAAGTCCGATCATCACAGGAACGGCTGTGGAACTGTTCCACCATTCGATGAACCTTCCAGCGACAATCAGCAAGTTGGTCTCTGTCATGGAGAAGGGCACAGTGACGAAGAAGAACCCTAGGTGAGTCAGCCGCAGCTTTTGTGATTCTCAGTCAAGTTGACCCGTTATGGCAGGGTTCTACAGAAGGGGATGACGGCTACGGTCGAACTCTCTTTACGACCCAACACCAATGCGAATGGCGGTACTTCCGGCCGGACACCTTCCATACCTCTTGAAACAGCCGCAGATAACAAGGAGATGGGTCGTGTCCTCATTCGGAGAAACGGAGAGACCATCGCTGCTGGTGAGTCGAAACCGAGCTTTAATATGAAATTCCGCGCTGACAGCCTGATAGGTGTTGTGCTGGAGATCCTGGGCTGATATTGTATGCAACCGCGCAAGAGCAGAAAGATATAATGTAGACGACCATACATATCTTGTATGGCATGTATGAATCCACAGTCGAGCTACATCCCTCATGCATAAGAAGTAGCACTGCTTCACACATAGCGAGTGGATGAGTTAGGTGATGATCTCTGGAAATAAAATGCCACATCATCGTCTGCTATGAACTGTTCCTAGCTCTGCAACCTGTTCCGACTTTTTGATCATGACTTTTGACTTTTATGTAGAACATCGTTGAGATTGTGCAAAGCAGCACTTGCGTCTTCACTCTTTGTTCTTCACTCACTCGCCTGCACACTGAGCCAATAGGATGCCGCTGCGACCGCACACCGTGCGAAATGTGTTCAATCACAAGCGGGCTATACCGCGTATGGTGCGTTGATATTTCTGCTGTGTCGAGGTATCCATCGTGTGACACGAGCTGATCGCTGTGTTGAACAGAGTTGGTCGCCCGAGAACTTGTTTAACATATGGCAGAGGACGTCTGCGGAGTCGCCTTTACGACGGGAGCACGAGTTCACGCGGACGAACGCCACGCCGTACCAATTACGATTCACGGCGAAAAGGCTGATACGGGGGTATCACGGGGACCATATCGGGTATACGAAATTCTCGCGATGGTACATGCCGGAAAAGCTGCCTGCGATCCACGAGGCCGAGCGGTCGAGCGGTAGCGGTAGCGGTAGTTCGAGCAGCGGGGAGACGAGTAAATGGGTCGAAGGGCGGGAGCGGGCTGGCGGCAGGACGGCAGACGAGAAGCGCGCCAAGAAGAAGGAGAAGGACTCGAAAGCGCCTATCGGCACCATGCTCTTCGCGGACGTCGAGCGCAGATTGGACGTCCTCATCTTCAGAGCGTGCTTCGCCCAGAGTGTTTGGGAAGCCAGGAGATACGTCGTGCAAGGCCACGTCAAGCTCAATGGTCAAGTCGTAAGTCCATGTCTACCCTGTACCTTCCCTATGCTTCTGAATGGATCGCTTACCCTCGCTCGCTTTCTTGATGTAGGTTCGCAATGCCAACGTCATGCTGGAACCCGGAGACATGTTCACTGTCGAGCCAAGCGCTATCGTCATGCTTCGTGCGCCCTCATCAACAGCCGAGTCCGCAGAGCCAGAAACAGAAGCAGAAGCAGAGGCTATAGGGGACGCAGAGACAGGAGCTGAGATCGAGGGCCAGGGCGAGTCGGCCGACGGCGCCGAAACAACACCTACCACTCCCGTCGCATCGTCGTCAGCATCCGCCGCCGCCCCAGCGCCTGCATCACAGTTTCACCTCCCGCCATACGCCTCACCACATCTCTTCGTCCCCGCCTACCTCCAACCGTCCTTCCTCACTTGCTCGGCAGTCTACGTCCGTCATCCGACCGCCCGACCAGGCTATTCCGAGATCCCCTCGCCGTACGATGCGGGTGGCGAGCTGATGAGTTTGGGCTGGGAGTACTTTAAACGTTCCATGCCCCGCATGCGGAAAAAGACCGACAAGTGGCCCAACCCTTGGGGCGGATACGGAAAGAAGTGATCAGTTTGGCAGACCTTTGCACCCTCGATCCATGAGTGCAGAATGAATTCCATGAGATCGGTGTAGCAGCTGGAGTGGAGCAGAAGACCGCGAAGTTATGGAGCGATGGTCTTTTGACAAGTAGATATCTTGGACATCATCGTTGTCCACATAGCATAGATCACGCATACGCATGATATATCCATCCATCAATTAGTCACCCAGTGCATCGAGTATGTCGAGTACGTAAATCTACAATAACAGCTCAAGCAGCAGGCTCCTGCTCTGGGGGAAGCTCTGGTGATAATCCCTCCTTGACCAATAACTGTTCCAGCTCGCCGCTTTGGTGCACTGGATTACGAAAAGGGTTGTTGTCAGCTGTGGACCCTATAATAGAGTCAGAATGGATGGTCAGCTCACTCGAGAGAAGGATATCGCATCCGCCGACGAATTCGCCTTTGACGTAGACTTGAGGGATGGTTGGCCATTCGCTGAACATCATTTCGTAAATCAGCACTACCCTTGAACACATATGTAAATTACAACGAGAGAGCAGACACTCACCTGTACTCCTTGATGCCCTCACGTAGCTCTTGGTCCTCAAGGCAGTTGAACGCCTTGATCTTCTCCCTAGGTACGCCCTGTAAGACAAAACAGCTCCGCTCAGCGTCTCTCCCATACCAGATATCCCCATCAGGATTGAATTCGCTGCATGTCAGAAATATGGACCCACCTGCACGTCGAGAATCTGGCACACGGCTCGTGAGAAGCCGCATTGCGGTGCTTCAGGCGTGCCCTTCATGAACAGCACGAGGGGGTTGGAGTTGACCGCCTAATATTATCAAGACATTAGTACCCATGATGTTTCGGTTCCGAATAGCAGCAAGCGCAGCTTACACCATCGATGAGCTTGCGGGCTTCGTCAGAGATCGACCTGCGCTGAGCAAGGAGGAGAGACGAGCGCGAAACTTGCGCCGAGGGCAGAGAGCGCTGATAAATGATCATCGGACGATCGCTGAGTCAGCACCGCGTGTCTTACTATTGTACGATGCAACATCAACTGTTGTGGCAGTGAGAGACTCACAAGTGTCCGCAGACCTGCACGAGCGAAAGACATATTTACGACTATTATTCCACTTGACGTCAGGAGGATGAGAAGAAGAGAAGATCGAGAAGGTTGTTCCGAGTCGTCATAAAGTCGACGGCCCAGGCAACGGCAAAATATCCTTTGGGTGGGCTTTGACTCCGGTTACGCCGGTGGAGGTAGACCAACCGTGCATTATGCATTATGGTCTTTCTGATTGGACCTTTCCTCTTTCCGCTTTCCCTTCCCGTTCTTTGTTTCGTATGCATATGCGAACATCAGCTGGACTACTTCGAGTCCTGCGCACAAGAGCCGTACCACGTACCTCCCCGAGCTTCCTTAGAAGCAGTAGTGATTATACGGTGGATTTCGGCAAGTCGAAGGGAACCAAGGAAACCAAAGAAATGTCGTTCCAGCCTTCGTTCAGGTATATCAATGCTGAGGTATGTCCTCTTGGGCCTTGTTCTCCCCCCTGTAGAACGTCACAGCAGTTTCAGTTCATAGCAGGCTCAGAGCGCTCCGGACTATACTATCCGCCATCCCTATAATGCATGTACTGACTTAGACATACGCCCGCAGGAACTGGCAGAAATGATCAAGTCCAAGCCTGCCTCGGCACTCAAGGACTTTGCCGTAGTCGACGTGCGGGACAGCGACTTCGTGGTGAGTGATGTCTCTCTCTCCACCCTTTCTGTTTGCCACTTCAGAAAAGACACGTACGACAGTCGTGACATACCCACGTCGATATGGAAACATTAGTTGAACAAGTGCCTATTTCCCTCGACAGGGGGGCAATATCGTCTCAGCACTCAACTACCCCAGCGATAGATTCCATACGTCAGTGGATGGGCTCGTGAAGAAGCTCGAAGATGGTGAGCTTCTCTACACACTCTAGTGTACCGACGTGGTTTGCCTGGTGTGCTCGCTGACAAGCCATAATATGATAGTGCCGAAAGTGATTTTCCGTGAGTAGCTTCGTCAGTCATACATAGCATGGTGTCGAAGCTCATGTGAGTGTTGTAGACTGCGCGTTATCGCAAGCTAGGTGAGTGCATTGTGAAAGGCAGCAGATCTGATGCCTGAGCTGACAAATGTCTCGCCCCACTGCAGAGGTCCTAAAGCTGCCCGAGTCAGTCGTCCTGCACCATTCACCTCGAGTGAGACCCACGAAAACTCACGGTCTGCATTGACACTATCAGATCTATGCGGAGACTCGAGCACATCAGATATCTGATGCCAGCAAGACTCAAGAGGTCCTTGTCCTGCGCGATGGATTCTCAGGCTTCCAGTCGCGTTACAGAGTGAGTCCTTCCCTGGCCTATTCTTCCTCTTGACCGACTTATGATGGTGGGTAATTTGCTAATATCGTATCCGCATGGTGCCCGCAGAACGACCCCGAACTCATCGAAAAGTTCAACAAGTACTACCACGATTAATGATCAACGCTCGTTACAGCCGCATCGTTACTATGCACACTGAGCCATAGAGACTTCCGATACCTAGTGCCATGATCATACCAGCCTGTCTGGCGGTGCCTCGCTATTAAGCAGGACCAGACGTCTTCTGTGTTTGTATACCATGCATCGAGCAGTAACCTGAGTAACATGAGAATGCTGAGACATGACACTAGCCATTCAATTGAACGGGGTGTGCAATCCCGGTAACCCAATTAGCGCGGTTTGTTAAAACTGTGTGAATGAAAATTGGGGATCTTACACGTCGAATTGTTGACGTTGGCTCTTGCATTCATCGACTCTTTGTGTACATACAACAACAGCTGGCTCGCAACGCACCCTCGCCAACAGCTGCGATACTTGTAGCTCTCACCTGTTGACACGACTCAGTCTGCACTACACGAACACTGGTCGCAATGTCAACAGACAGCTCTGCACCGGCGCTCGCTTCGTCGTCAACGTCCAGGCGACGCCCATCCTTTGCCTCATCGTCGACAGAAGCGACCCTATCCACTATCGACTCACCACCATTGAAGAAAGTCGGATCCACAATCCTGAAACATGGGAAATGGGTTGGACTGGGCGCTGCGGGGTGTTGGTGGGTTGATCTGCCGAGCGCTATAACGCGCGTATTGAATGACGAGGACGGCTGGGTCAGGTCAGTCTCTCTCCTCCTTGGGACATCTTGCGCAGCTGACAGAGTCTTTGGGCATGTAGAAAAGTGCTGCTTGCAGGTCTGGGTCTGCACGGTGCGACTATCGTACGTCAAGCCTGCCCTGCATCACAGATCTCAACGATCAGGTGGCTTCTTCGAATCACCAAAATTGATGCTGATGTAGACTACACTCACAGGTGATCTTCCTGTATCTCGTC